>NW_019059776.1:260863-284912 GCF_000696155.1 Zootermopsis nevadensis | reverse complement strand
TAATAAAATTTATAACAAATAACTCTCCACAATGTGCTTTAAGTATTGGTTATAATGGGAAGTATATACAAGAGTCAATAAACACAAAATTCTTGGGTTTGCAAATTTATAATTACCTAAATTGGACAAATCATATTGATAAACTGATACCTAAGTGAAGTGGCGCATGTTATTCAGTTAGATCTCTGTTGCATGTTAGCAACACTGACACACTCTGATGATACAAGTATCATTATTGCACACCAAGATTTGATCTATCTTGAAAATATCATGAATGATGTCTTTGCCAACATAAACAAATGGTTTAGAGCTAACAAACTGGCACTAAATTTTGAAAAAACAAACTTCATAAGATTTGTTACTAAGCACAAGACATATCCTAGATTAAATATAGGTTTTGAAGAAAAATTAATTGTGGAAGTTGAAACAATCAAATTCCTACTGCATTGTAGCTGACCTTGTAGAAGATTCAGCAAGATACCATTCTGAGTAACAGGCCACATTCAATACTAATTGGAAGGTAAGTGGGCTACAAAGAATGAATATTCTCTGTTGTACATGAAAGTGAATTCCTCAAAGGAATGTTGGCACATGTGATATTTTCTCTTAAACAAAATAAAATTATATTAAAATAACTAAAAGATGAGGTAATTTTAACAAACACAGAAACTTTAAACTACAGCTGTGAGACACGAGTATTAAAGTATATTGATTAGTTTTATAAGGTATCACACACAAAATATTCCAGTGTTAACACATACAAATTCTTTAAATACACTTTAACTCAAAAGGTATGGAGGCGCATAAAAGAATACATGTTAAAAACATTTTTATTCTAACTCTGTAAAATAAATGAGTGAAATTACATTCCCAGGATCTGAACACCAAGATAAAATATAATACATATGAAACAGTACCAGAACAGAAAAATGTTCCAATTACTCAAATTGTTCGCATACTGTTCTGATTCCAAAAATCACACATTGCTTTACGTACATAAAACATAACACAATAAAAAGGCAATTCAACAATATTTATATTAATATACAGAATGTTCTGGGAGGAACAGCCAAGATTTGAAACGTTATTAATCAAGAAATTTTGGGCAAAAACTTATTTCTTAGCATGTGTCTCGTTCAAAATTTTTATAGATGAGACAAATTATTTTGTATCTTATATGCGTCATGTTTGTGTTTGATTAAATATATTTATTTTGTACAGTCTATACACAAACGTTTGAAGTTTATTGGTGTATTTAATGCAATATATTATAATGATCCGTAGTTCGGATCATTATAATATATTGCATTAAATATCTAATAGTTTTTAAAATATTTTAAATTGATAAAAACCTGAAGACGACAGTATTACCCATTGAAACAGGTCGTTTTAATAAAAAGCGCTAAAAAATATAATGTAAAATCGTATTTACGATTAAGAGCGCTAATATAATATTTTACACAACAAAATGTTTTAATATTATATAATTTTTACAACACCAATAAACTTCAAACGTTTGTGTATAGACTGTACAAAATAAATATATATGAGACAAATTATGTTTACCTCATCCCTTAAAATTCCTTTCCATTTGGCTTACAGCATTCTCATGTAATTAAACTGAAGTACTACATTATCAGTCACATAACTATTACAAGACCAACACAAAACTCTGACAAATAAAGTCAAAACATTTCCAAAGAGTACCCCTTAAACTAAAAAATGAATGAACCCTTTCCTTAATATGTATGGTATTCAAATCCAACTTCAACACTTGAAAGAAAACCATACTAACATTTTGTTACAGTTACTATCTGGAGCTGTTTCAATACAAAATTAATATAAATATTAAATTTAATACTCTCATCTGATACCCATGATTACGTGAAGATACCATGACAGTAACAAGCTAATCAAGAAAAACAAGTCTTTGTAACACTTCTTTATAGATATGAATGTAATCCAGTTGAAATAACTCATCTTCATAAACAATAACCCTTTATCTTTTGATATCTAAATTCTTGTGGTTCAAATACTACTATAGAGATTACAGACATTAAGACAATAACAATGCGTTCCTTGTGTGTAGGCATGCCAACTCCACAAGAAATATTTTTCAGACTATGAACATAATTGATCAAAAATAGAATTGTCTTTTCCAAAACTTTTAGATAATAAAGGATTTAGGTAACTCATATTAGTCCCAGTCTTTCATCTTGCACAAACACCACTACTTATCTTGATCATATACACAAGACTATAATATAACCTGGTACAGGCCATTACAAAAAGGTAGAGAAAAAAAGGAATTTTTTTTTGGGGGGGGATGACGTACGAGGTGCGATCGGAAAGTTTCAAGACTGCGCGTATAAAAACCCGTACACTTATCTCAGGTATTAAATTCATCCATCACCCTCGCAGTAGTTCCCCTGGGAGTGAACACAACGATCCCAGCGCCGCTGCCAAGCCTGGAAGCATCCCTGGAAATCTTTCTTTGTCAGCCTGTCAAGCACCATCTGCGATTCTGCCTGAATCTCTTCTATCGTCTCAAATCTCCTTCCCTTTAGCTGAATTTTCATCTTTGGGAAGAGGGAGAAGTCACACGGAGCTTAGAAAGGAAGTTGGGGTCGGTTCTTGCAAGATCTTTGAGTTCCTGACAAACGAGAAGTCGATTCTGCTTCTGGTCCTCAGACAGGATGCGTCGCATGTGGAGTTCTTCCTTTAGAATCAGCTGACAGGTCCCATAGCCTATCCCAACAATGTCGCACAAGTCGTTGATGGTACGACGTCGCTCTTCGTGAATGGCCTGCCGAATCTTGGTAACATTTTCGGGCGTTGTGCTCGAAGATGGTCGTCCAGAACTCTCGTCATCATCGACAGAGGTTCGGCCCTTTTTAAAACGTGAATGCCACACAAAAGTTTGTGCACGACCCCTTGCGGACTCCCCAAATGCTTGCTTTAGCATTTCATAGGTTTCCGTAGCCGTTTTGGCGAGTCTTTGGCAACATTTGATGCACACGCCATTCCGAAATTGCAGGAGGGTCGGTGCAATGCACTACCAAAACGCTTGTAACTAAGAAACAAATGCTAATTCGATGATGCCGGCTGGCACACTGATTCACTATGAATGTAGGCCGCACCCCCTAGCGGCAGAAGCTCGTACTACATCCGGTTCGCCCTCTATTGACACAGTCTTGAAACTTTCCGATCGAACCTCGTATAGCATCTACTCATTTTTAAAATCAGCTAGATGGAGGTGAGGGGTCAGTGTCATGACTCGGCTGCACTTTACCCCTGGGAAAGGACCCTGGTAACCATTGGATAGGAGGCTGGGTAGGACCCAGAGAGTCTGGATGCAGAGGCTGGAGGAAAAATCCTTTACCCCTGCCGGGGATTGAACCCCGGTCATTCAGTCTATAGCAAGTCCTTATACTGACAGCTACCCAGGCTCTCACAAAAAGAAAAATAATAACATAATAAAGGAAGAAACCACAAATGTATTCTCAGCAACTGTTATCTGCAGCCTCTGACTGCAAAGTATACTGTCCTTTTGTTAAATATTAAGTACCACATTAGTTATACTTTCTTTAAAAATGTTTATCCTGCTGCATCATTATAACTACATACATGATATACAGTCTTCCTTGATACTCAGGTGGTTAAGAAACTCCCATGTTCTATGAATTTGAAAATGCTAATGATATGATGGTAGTTTGAAAGTAAGATAAGATTGGCCAGAAATAGGGGTTTTAATGAACCATTATATAGTAACTTCAATGTGAAACTAATGTTGTTTAATAATGAAATATGTCATAAATTTCACAATAACAAGCAGACTGTTATATGCCATTATGCACAGTACTGCCAACTGCTTTAACAAAATACTGCAGTGTACTGTACAGTAACATCCTTTTTATAGGAAAATAAGATGGATGTGGACTGCAGTTATCTAGCTCAGGTTAAGAACCAACAACTGGCTGTCATGAACTTAGTAATAAACCTTTGGTTTCCATAAAAGGCCACAAATTTCTTCACTGTCAGTTTCTCAAGAAGGGTTTTCCTCCACAGTTTAGCTAGATAATTAATCCTACTTTTACTTTCTACAAAATTATAAAATGACTCCTGTAAGAGTTAACAACACAAAGGCAGCCTGTATAATCAAAGTTTCAAAATTCAAAAAACTTCTAGAGTGTACACAGATCTTTAGGCGGTGGTTTTCTTGGTACCTTTCCCATCGTAAATGTCTGAGCAACAAATGCATCCAATTTGTCTTGGGATAATTCAGCTTTTTGTGAATACAAAGAACTGTCTTCAACAGTATTTTCCACTCTATTCCAAGTAGCAGCAGTATTTAAAATGCTTTTACTTCCACCAAATACACTATTTGAAGACACTGCTGATTGAAGTCTTGAAGAATCTTGAGTGACAGTACCAAAAGGTGAATGTACATCAGATGAACTGTTAAATACACTGGAAGTCTGTGTGCTACCATTAGGAACTTGTACATTACCATAAAACCCATTTGACTGATGGTAAACTGCGGTCTGTCCAGATGAACCTCCTAATTGTGGAAGGGAAAATACAAAGTTGCTGGAAACAGGAGCTTGATTCTCGCTATTCCCAAAATTTGACGAAGTCCATGATGCAACGTTATTGTCTCTAACTTGATTTACAGCTTGTAAAAATGAAAAGCTTGGTTCTGTCTCAATCTTTTCTCCATGATAAAGCTTCTTGATTATTGTAAATACCTCATTCTTTTGATTCAGTATCTGATGTCTTCGAAGTTTGGCTGCGTCATACAATTCTTTAATCTGCCTCTGGCATTCAGGAAGTGTGTCATTCTGCTTAGCCTCATACATCTTCCAGCGAATCTCTTCTGGAGAATAGTCCTCACACCCTGGGAAACATGGTCTCTCCCCGATAGGTGCAAAGCATGACAATGGCCACTGTCCCCCCTTCTCACTTTCAATCACTTCTTGGAAGACCATTTGCATGGCTTCTAAATCATGTGATATGTTTTCGGCTTTGTATGATCCTGGATTCCTACCATGACCATGAAAATAATTATTTGTTGTATACTGATTATCCCCATATCTTCTTCTTAATACACTCTCTCCAGAATGTGGGTGTTCAAATCTGCAGCTACTGCCATATTTGCAAAAACCTTGTTGATAAAATTTGCAGATCACCATTATGTATGTAGACTTAAGACATCATGTCTGTAGCAAACAATATTTTTATTGTCAATGCAGTTGCACATAAAGCAACACCATATAAAGAAAAGAACAATGCATTCAAAAGGGCATTTCCTTAACTGAACAACAAATAAAGTTATTACATGCGCCACATTCAATATATCTATGACAATCAACAGCCGACAATAAAAAAGAACGAGAAAAGGCTGTTGTAACTGATCTACTTAGCGGATTTACGAAGAATGGAAATGAAAGGCCAATACATGCTGAATTTTGAAATCACAGTTTCTCTTCACACTCCGATGTTGGTGTATTCTGTGGTGTGATATTACCAAGGATAATCTACTAGCACAGAAAATACCACTTAATAGCTTCATGAAGTGTTCGGTGGCTAAATACAGAATAAGAAAATACGAAGTGAACGAAATCAAATTATAAACAAAATGCAATCACAGAAGTAGTTTCGTAACAACATATAACCCTGTACTTATCTTCCTCTGTAAATATTTTATACTACTGACTGCTGCGAAACAACAAGGTCGCTAAACAACTATTTCAAGGAAATTTTATATGCCCACTGTGCTCCTTTCAGTCAGTTATTGTTGGTAGAATGAGAGTATCTCGATCACGGTAGATCAAAATTCGAGTTTTCGTTTGCTTATGCTGCCATCTAATGGCGCACGCGTTTGTGCTAGTTTGGTTATAACTGCTGTGTTTGTAACAAATACATTTAACAGGCCTCCTCGGAAGGGAAATTATTGAGGGTGTCTTTTTACACAAGAGATTAGTTCTACGGCAAAAGAAAACAATCAGATTATAGAATGACTCTAAATCCAGCATATGAAGCCATTGGAAAAGGCTTTGTTCAGCAATACTATGCAATCTTTGACGATCCTACTCAGCGACCAAATTTAATAAACATGTATAATGTAAGTGAAGACACAGTGTTTTGGTAAAATGCACGAATATTATTAACAATTACCATATTATTATTTGTCTTGGTGACTTAAGACTAGCTGCATTCTAGAACGAACATGTACCAACCGTAACCAATAAAACTTGCTTGGGGTAGGAAATTAATAACACATAGCTTATGTGCCTTTCAAATGTGAAAAGTGACTGTATATGCATTAGATGGCAAGTAACGAATGATGCAGAATAAATCGTATCTCACTCGTAAATTTATGAGCTCTTGTAATTCAATTGTGTCTGGTGCTCTGTGTGTGGCAGAAAATTTCATTTTGAGAAACATTTCAGTTATATACATCTCAACCAGCCCTCTGGGGTGTGGGGACAAGAAAGGTATTAGTTTCCTTTTTTATCTAAAAAACATGATGATGTAATAAGATGATTGCCTCAATAATGAGCTGACTTAAATGGGTTACAATTTGTTTCCTAGACAGTGAATCAACAGATTGAGTCTAGGGGTGATATTTGTGTAGTTTTTATTATGTGTTCCTTGTATGATGTGCATGAAATCAATGCATACAGGGGTGGTCATGTCTGTCCATGTGATTCTCCTCAAGGACCACTGGACAGATTTTAGATTTGGATGAAATTTGGTGTGGATATTATACAATTGGGGAGTACCAAAAATTCATACTTTTCAATTATCTAAAGTGGTGGTCAAACTTGTGAGGTGGTATCAACACTAGTGCCACGTGGGTTAGGGCCATACAGTGATATATGGTCGTAAATTTTTGAAAAAATACAAAAATTTGGTGTAATAATTCTTTAAAAATGTAAAATAACAACATGGTGGGGGAATGAAATCACAAATTCATCTGAGTAGGCTTTAATCCTGTGACCCCATGTATACAAGTCTAGTATTTTACATTAGATCTAACATACCTTAGTACACATTGATATTGATTTACATTTCTGAGAAGTTGTTAACACCACATAATTCATGCAGTTTTAAACTCAAGTTGTTTTCTGAATAGAGAACTGAATTTATTTACATTTCATAGATCCTTCATAGGCCCTAGCCAAGGATGTAGAACATGTCACAGCACAAATACAATAGTTGTTTCTAATATGAATATAAATTACATAGCTGAGGTACTAATTTACAGCCAACTACAGTATTACCGCAAAAATAATTGCACAAGAAATGATACCCACTATTACTTACGTGTATTTAAATTAGCTCAGAATTTTTGGTTGAGGGAAATTCTTGTATGGAGTTGAATGAGTGAGAAATATACACACACACATAATAAAATGAATAAAAACATGCATTTATACAACTAACTAATATGTTGAAACATGGAAATTTAACATAATTAACCCTTTTCCACCAGTCAGTACAGCTGGCCATCCATCACATCAGCATACGATTAAACCCCAGAGTTAAAAGTTGACGGGTAGCCTTATATTATATGGTCTTAAAATCCCATATTCTTATAGGTACAGGGGGCTAAAAGCAAGTCAGAGCTTCAACTTCAAAGGGTTAACTGAATCTGATAATTAACTTGAAAGAAATTCATATTTGCTGCTAGAAGCAGAACTGCATCAAAACTATAATAACTGAGGTCTTGGTCTAGAATCTGAAGTAGTACATATTTTTAATGCTTATGTGGCAATTAGGTGATCTGCAGTTTCTTCCCCCTACCTTTTGGAATTTTCGTATCAGTGCAAAATTATGTTCAGTATTGATGAGGCAAAATGAATACTAATGTAAAATTACAAAAATACATTTTTGCATTAGTTCTAATTCTTTGCTGAATCAGCTTACTTTTTATGATTGATTATGATGGTATTATTCTTCATGTGCAAATGAATGTTTCAATATATGTGGCATACATACATTTCTCTCTTGTTAAAGCATGCCTTATTTTTATGGTTGACTGCCCATGAAACAAAAGTATATAATACTGATTTAGGTGAACACTGCCCATGACATGGGGACCCATAACTTGTCTGTTGCTTCCCACATATTTCATGACTTTGAATAAAAAGAGAAACCAAAAGATTCCGCTCATTTATCCCAGAAGTCTGTAGGTACGCATAAGTATCTTTAGTATGTGATATGTGCCATGTGATAACCACCCTTTTTTGCCAACAACCTTATGTACAAGAAATGTGGCTAATTATTTTGCTGATTACCACAATCCATTACCTAATTTTATTTATCATATAATACTGTGTAATTTATGTCAGATTTTATACTTTGGTGAGGAAGTAACTTTGGTGTGCCTGGATTAATGTAGGAATGCATTTATTTTTCAGGCTGAAAGTTCATTCATGACATTTGAAGGACTTCAGATACAAGGGGCTATAAAAATTATGGAGAAACTAAATGTAAGTAATCGATAAATTGGACATTTGTGTGACAATGTGCCAAGTAGGTGTAATATTTGCATAGTTCACAACTTAAGAACACCAATTTTAATGCTGAATGTGGTATTGTAGATGGTTACTTGCAAGACCATGATCTGCCACAATCCAGAATTTTCATACAGTGTTTGTGTATATGACATATGATTTTGAACTTTTGATACATGTTTTTATAAATTTTCATTGGTGAATTTCTGTTTTACAAATATATTTGTGACACACAATATTAATTCAGACTACACAGTGCTACAGCCCAGAAGATGGCCATCTTTGAACTCACCGCTGTGAGAACTTCAAGTCCTACTTAACCATTACAGCTGTTTTCAGAAGTTTACAATTTATGAAAATACTATAGCCCTGCAGGCTAGTCTGTCAGAAAGTAGAGTGAAGTCTTGTAAATGAACAGTAGTGTATTTTTACATTATTGGCCACCACATGTTTGGAATATGAAAAACTAGTGAAGCAAGATTTATGGGGGAAATCAGAAATATATTTGGAAAAAATCTCCCTGATTCTACTTTATCCATCACAAATCCTACATGAAATATACTGAGATTAAACCTAAGCCTCCATGATGAGAAACTGACATTTGACCACTTATGTATAGTTTCATTATATCATTTAAATGTTGAAATCTACACGGAACAGGAACTTGTAATGTTGTGACATCATTAAACTTACTGGTAGTCAGAGAATAATGTGTTAAAATGTTTTTCTTATCTTTTTCCATTTCAGAGTCTAAGTTTCCAAAAAATAAACAGAATCATTACAGCTGTGGATTCCCAACCGATGTTTGATGGAGGAGTTCTTATAAATGTTCTTGGAAGACTGCAGGTATGATAAAGATTAATTTCTTGTAATTATTAATAAGTGCCTTGAGGACAGTATTATTTAGAATATAGATTATTTCTTGAATAAGCAAGCCAATTTTAATGACTTGTTCTCTAGACAGACGAGGATCCGCCACATGCCTATATCCAGACCTTTGTGCTGAAGCCAATAGGGACCAGTTTTTACGTGCAACACGATCTCTTCCGACTTGCATTACACGACAGTGTCTAGATAAATTGTTGCCTCATCAACATAACACATTACCTCACAGCAGGCAAGATAAATTCATATCTTGTGGTCTTGTGTGTGTTTTGTTTTCTTTGTTGTATAGTTAATGATTATCTAAAGGTTTATTGCAGTAGTTATTTATTATACCAATATTATGTTTGATATTAATATTTTCCATTGTCTGAGGTGTATTTGATATACATGATATTTGGAAGTTGTCTTAGGAAGACTGAATAGAGCCAATCCCAGAATGCTCTTTATACCAAATATACTACAGGCAATGCCTATCATAATACAGGTATAATGTTTTTGGTTATGTGGCTCCTAGCACTGCGGCTTATATTCAGTTCTGTCTGTGCTACCTCATACTGTAGAGTCCGGTCTATTCTGGTGCCATCAGATGTGCATGATGGACACTCAGTTTTTTTGAAGTGATTCATTGAAAGAAGTAATTTTATGTTCTGGCATGTGCTGTGTTACTGTGGCCACACTAAGCACCCTGTCTTTCAGACAGATTCTTAATTGGTCTTTGTAATTCTTCTGGTATTACTTTTGCCTTCAGATTATTATAATCTTTTTTCACTGTATTCAATAATACTAACATTTCATAATTATCATTTCTGAAAATGGGATGTTTTGCAGTTAATTGACTGTGCTGGTCTGCATGACTTTTGTTTATCCATTTTTCTCAAGCGTGCTTCTTCTAACATGTTTTGTTTCAGTTTTGTTGTATTTTCATTGCTGATTTTCACAGCTTTATCATTTGCTTTTGTGAGAACATATTTGCAGTTGAAGATGGCTGTCTTCTGGTTTGTTGCACCATGTAGCATGGTAGAAGTATACTGACGTTTCAGATGTCCTTGCTGCGATGATGGAGGCAACAAGGAAATTTGAAACATCAGTAAACTTCTACCAGACTAAACGGCACAACAACCTAGAAGACAGCCATCTTCAGACTCACTGCCGTGAAAACCTCAAATCCTACATATTTGCAGTTAAAGCAGAGCACTGATACCGTAGTGCATAGATGAGGAAAATGCAGTGTCCCTATGTCTGATAGTGTTCAAAATATGTTTGAGGTTTTATTATTATTATTATTATTTATGCTCAGTACATATAAAGCTTTAAGAGTTCAGCCAGTAAATGACTGCCTATGGTGGGTTTCATATTCGACAGGATAGCCATTCAGCTTCCTATCCAGTGGAGTATAGACGATTGATATATTTTTGACATAATACTCTGTTTTGTTTGAAACAGTGAAGTTAATGTGTTGATGTTGGTTTTCTGGGTTGTAACATAGTGTGGACTTGTAGGTACATGCCAGTGTTTTGGAGGAACATCCTGCCTCTATATTTAGGGATAAAGTGTTGGTATCTACAAGTTTGCACAGTGTTACAACCCAGAAGATTAACATCAACATCTTCACTGGCATGACAACCTCGAATTTTAATGCATAATGTGTTTCCAAGTACACTGAATTAATTTTGAGTCATATGTTTTGTGTTCGTTGCAGGCTGATGAGGATCCCCCACATGCATATTCGCAGGTGTTTGTGCTCAAACCGCTGGGCAATTCCTTCTTTTGCCAACATGACATCTTTCGCCTGGGTATCCACGACACGGCTTGAAGAATGAGCACCAATCATAACACCAAGTGAATACAAAAGGCATCGTCGTTGTTGCGGATTAATAGTTGTGATGGACGTATTGCCAATATATGGTATATGAACATACAAATGAATAATGTTTTGAGTGAGTTGTTTTGAAAGAAGCTGCATCCAAGTTCAGTGAATGTCATGTTAAAACCCTTCCATTCACCATATGTTCAGAATGCCATGTCCTCGTGTGATTACAATAACTATACACAAGGAAGCGGCAATTGATCGTATTCCTCGTCAGCACCAGGTTAAAGCTGTGAACGCATGGTGCTTTTACAACTTCGTTTAACCTTCAAGACAGTTACATAGCTACATCAGGGTGCTGTGCCACATGAGGGTTAGAAGTGTACTTTATATACTGATGCTAACATTACTCTTATAATTTTCTAGCTTTCTATGAACAAGTACCCTGTTTTAGTAGAGTAAAGATATTCCTGTGGTCAGCTACAGTTAGCGTCTTTACTTAAACTACATTTCTTGACCCCAGTTAATGTTAGGCACTTTCAATTGCACATGGCTGTGAAAGTTAAACTACATATAACAAGGTACAATGTCTAATATGAAATTATATGTGTCTTTTAACATAATATTAGGAAGTGAATTTTCAGGATGTGTAAATCTGAGCAAGAACTGTCTTGTATACATTTACATAAGCTTCTTGGATATTATTCATTGATTCTCGCAATGGTTAACATAGGATGTCTTTGTAGCAGTTCAAAACAGGGTACACATCAATTTTAGTTTTGTTTGTTGCCCTTTGCTTACAAGTTCATTTACCTAATGTTGGTAAAAAGTTAACAAGCATGTGTCCAGTTTATCTTAAGCTTGTTTAATTGGAGCTGGGATTGCCATTTAAAGTGACATGTAACGGATATGCCTTTTGTAGTGTGGGTTTTTTTTCCTAACTGCAAGGATTTTAAAATAATGTTGCTATCCCAATTTATTAATTATTACTGGAATCGGTAAGGATTTAAAATAAAGCCATTTCACAATCAAACATTCTGCATTAAAATATTTTTATACACTGTTTCCTAATGGACCACAAAGTACGGCAATTCACCATTGTAATTAATCCTCTTTCTTGTTTAATTGTTCTATCCTCATACCCTATACCCAGATAACACAATTTTTGTTGGTAGTACAAAATTGTATGATAATTGTTTTGTCAAAATTTTGATGTTAGTTTATTGGCTTTAAACCATTTGTTCAAGCTACCAAAGACATTGTTCATCAAAATTTAGGAACATTCAATTTCTGTTTGTGAAATATTATCCGCAAAAATTATGGGTTTAGACTGAGAGTTAATGTTTGGCAATAAATCACGGATATGAGGAAAAGCAGAAGATCAAGTATTGAACCTTGAGGAACTCCATGTTTTACAATGCCCCAATTTCAGTAGGTGCTATTATTTGAATATGATGATGTTTCTCCTTATTGCCTTCTGTCTTGAAACCACTAACCAGCTATATTTCATATTCTGTAAAAACGTAGTTTTGGCAGTAATAATTCATGATTCACACAATAAAATGCTTTAGAAAATGACTTAAGTTCTGTATAATTGAAAAGGGTTTTATCAGTTGAGAGCCTTTTCTTAAATCCAAATTGTTCACTTGCAAGAACGTTGTTTGAGTTTAGGAAATCACTCTCTCATACATTGCTTTCTCAAAAAATTTAAAGCTCTAAGTGATGAAATTGGTCTACAGTTAGATATCCACGATTTTTCCTTTTTTTATAGAGCTTTATCTTTTGAGTATTTAAGTTGTTATGGAAATACAGCTAAGCCATCAATACTTGAGCCTAGTTTGTTTGAGTGTTGAAAAGGCATAAATGATCAGGTTTTTATAAAATTCTAGTAGATTTGATCCAAGCAAGATGTAACACATTACATTCTGAGGTAAAGTAAAGTAAAGTAAAGTTTGTCCCGCTAAGTGCCATACAGGTGCTTGGGGCGAGTGGAGGTATAGCTCCTCTCTTCCTTGACCCTGGCACTAGATGGGGGTTAGTGGTCAGCATCACGCCCCGGCTGGCTTTACCCCCAGGAAAGGACCCCGGTACCCATTGTACATTCTGAGGTACACTAACTTATTGAGATTACCACAGTTTTATTTGAATAAGACTTACCAGAGAAGTGAGAGGAATATATTATTTTACCTATTTATATTAATGGTGATAAAACTAACTAGCAATTGTTAAGGAATAACACTTACGACCTGCATACAAAATTTTTACCAACATTCTTCTGTCAAGGTTAAATCCGTACATTGACAAAATTATTGTGGATCATCATTGTAGATTTTGATGTAATCAATCAACTACTGATAAGATACTCTGCATTTGAGAAAATATGGGAGCACAATGGGATTGTGCACCAGCTGTTTATAGATTTAAAGAAAGTCTATGATTCAGCTAGGAAGTAAGTATTACTAAACATTCTCACTGAATTTAGTGTGCCACTGAAACTAGTTAGGCCAATTAAAATGTGTTTAAATAAAGTTTGCACACAAACATTTGCCTGATGCATTTCATATTCAACACAGGCTGAAGCAAAGAGATGCTGTATCACCATTGCTTTTCAACTTTGCTTTAGAATATGCCATCAGGAGGCCCAACAGAAAACAGAGGGACCAGAAATGAATGGGATATATCCGTTTCTGGTGTGCTTATTATGTTAATTGGCAGAGAGTGGTTAGCATCACACCCTGTCTGCGCTTTACTCCCGGGAAAGGGCCCCAGAATCGGCCTGGACGCAGAGGCTAGAGGGCAAATCCTTTGCCTCCGTCAGGGTTCGAACCCCGGTCGTCCATTCCGTAGCCAGTCACTATACTGACTGAGTTACTTCTGCTTACTGAATTTACTTGTCACTAATGAAAAACGCGCTTTAGTCGCAATGTGAAGACACTTGGATTGTAGCACTTGCAGCTTAAGGACGTGGCAGCGAACCTCCAGACGGATATACATAATCACAGAATGGAGGAATTGCGTGTAGAGCAGCACACCGTTTGTGACGGACAGACCACTACCTCCGTTAAGAAGGGAGCCACGCGCGCAGTGTTCTTTACAAAGAAAAGCAATCCTCCAATCCCGTAGCCAGTTCTAACGAGATAACTCTCCAAATAACTGAGACGCGGTTACGACAGATGTCATCCGCGTACTGCGCTAGGTCGACGTAGAGGGAGGGTGTAGGCACTTCATTCACATGCAGAATGTTGCTACGTGGAAGGACGTTTGAAGCTTTCGACCGTGAATATATCACAGGATATGGTTTTCACCAGGCAAGACGGTAAGCGCAGGACAGTTAGACAGGCCTGTGACCCACATTGCATCGAAAGCGTTAGCTCAGTGGCTCTCAACATTTTGGTGCTAGCGGCACACTTGGAAAATAACTTTTTTTTCTGCGATACACCAAGGAACTAATATCTATAATCAGAGCACGCATATTTTGAAGAAAATTTTCATTATCACGTTTTCTTGTAACAAATATATCCATTTATAGAAGCATTGATTGTAAAAATTCTTTTTTCAGCTGAAATTTTTTCCAACAAAGGACAGTACACTCATCACAGCTTCTATACGAACTGGGCCCCAAACATAGATATTACTCTATTAACAATTATTTGATTTGAATAATTTGCATATTTAATTATATAATTATTTTGATATTCGCGGCACAGTGGTTGATAAATTTTCATCTCATTTTACCATTTATTTTACGTAACTGATAACACATGAATGTTATTGACGAACAGTTTGACAAATATATTTTTTTATGTTTGTTGAATCGATCTTAACGACTGTATATCCGACGCTGATGATCGGCCATGCCCTGAAATGTGTCTGCCATAAATAAATAATACACTGGTTACTGATTATACACAAACATGTGTATTACAAGACCGCGTGGAATGGGAGAATATAAAACTATGTCATCTGTTAAAAATTAATAAAGTTTATTTTATTCCGATTATTGGTTAACATATAAGAAACGAAAATCTTACATAAATTATTCAAAAATACTAAGTACAGAATTAATATTGACTATGGCTTTCTACATCACTGTTACTCACTGTGAAAGGACAGTCATTGTTGAATATCGAGTTAAGTGGTTAGCATTCCTACAATCAAATATAGTATTTCCCTATCCACACTCATTCCTCCCAAGTGGTCTCTTTTATTCAAAGTTCCGGAAAAATCGCACACGCATGTCTCATCTCTCGTATGTCTCGCCGATCCTGTCTTCTAAATTTACGACCGCAAATGACAAAGCTCTCGTTGCGCTACAATGGTCGAGGTCATAGTTGTAATACGTTGTTGCACGACAATGTTTCGGATCACAGTGCAATAGTGACCTCCGAAGCATATGGTTGCTCATCAATAACCGTGATTTTGCGTAAAGAACGTGTTTGGAAATTCACTATGCTCCAAGGATTATACTTTTCCAATCGCGCTACGTCATTAGACATGAGAAGTGGAGACAAAAGGTGTCTGGTTTAACTCACTCACTCACTCTACGGTGCAGGAAATTCTGTGAAAAGTCGATCGTGTACGCACCTTGTCAAAGAATAGTCCACTTTCTTCATGGAACCCAAAGGTTCATCACTGTGTTCACAAAATACCCTCACCCGACTCTATCCTGAGTCAGCTGTATCCATTTCGCTCCATCGATTCCTAACTCCCTAAGGACTGGACGACTGGGGTTCGATCCACGATGGGGGCAGAGGATTGTTCCTTTAGCCCCTGCGTCAAGACCGGCTCTGGGGTCCACTCAGCCTCCTATCCAGTGGGTACCGAGGTCCTTTCCCGGGGGTAAAGCACGGCAGGGTCGTGATGCTGACCACTCACCCACATGTAGTGCCGAGGTCGACAATGAGTAGGATCTATACCTTCTGTTTTCCCAAATGGCCTACACGGAGTGTAGAGGGTCTGGTTTACTTTACTAAGTTCCAGTTTAACGTTATCCTCCCACCTACGCCTAGGTCTTCCCAGCTGTTGCCTCTCTTCAGGCCTCCCAACCAATACCTCCCCCATGCTGTCTGGTTTCGGTTGTTGAAATTGTCTCAAAGTGAATTCTGGCATAGTATCTTTATCGATAAACTATTCCTCACAATTTCCATTTAATTTTATACATTGATCATCTTCTCTCATTCGATGCTAAGTAACCTTTACATTTAATATTACTTCGCCTTGTAGGTAATGAAGGTTCGAAATACAGTAGAGTCCAGATTATCCTACATTCCGTTTATTCGACGTATCGGAACGTTCAATTTATCCTCGTCATTTTCATTAGCCTCCCGTATTATCTGAAATTTTCGGTTTTCCGACCGTTCTTCGGTCCCTTTTACGTCGCATAATCGGGAATCTACTGTGTTTTTTTGCATACTTCTGAACACGTTTATGCATGTCTATGTTGTTGTTCTGGTTTGTGCACCGTGTGGACTGGTGGGCAGACCCGGACATTTTTCATTTTTCTTCAATGCTGAATGTTGTTTCTGCTTTTCTTTGGGTTTGTCTATTATTATCGGTTCCCCGTTCTCATCTTTACTATCATTCCAATCTCCTTTTCTCCTATCAGATTATAAATTCCTTTCCTGCTCTGAGTTTTTCCGTCTCCTACTTGGCCTTTTTCCAAATGACTCTCATTGAGATAGGTGCTATTGTTATCTGCTATTCCATATCTCATTCCCATTCCCATTATATTTAATTTTGAATATGGATGTTTTCTGGATAATCAGGGCGATGATCGCCCTGATGATGGAGACAGCAAGCACTGTTGAAACCTCAGTTAACTTCTACCATACTACAACCCAGAAGGCAGATATCTTCGAACTCGCTGCCCTGGAAATCTCAAATACTATATTTAATTTTGAATCAAAACACATTTATTGATGAATGTTGTAGAGTGTTCACTTTCGTTTTGTTTGGGTATATTTTTTTAGTTGTTGAAATGGTCATAGAATGTATAATTGCTTAAGATGCTCACATTTTTCGGAGATTATTTAACAATATCGTATCAACAGTCATTGCCAAATGAAAGCAGATGATTGGAAACGTAAAATAATCTGCCTTGGTTCATTTCGAAGTAGGCCTACTATCTCGATCTTCACCCGGAGGGAAATCTTCAGAATAGCCGTTTAGATGACCGCGGTTAGAAAAGAGGCCTCTCCCGAATACAATTAAAAATTGTGACATTTTTTACGAGGGTCGCTCATTAAGTAATGCCCCACATTTTTTTTCTCAGCCAATACTGAAGATAGAAAAGTGTACTTTTACATGCTTGAGATTTGATGTTTCCCGCGTTCGTGTACGGAGTTTCAAATGATTCCAACCGATAGCGGAGCTGTAGTGAACTGTTAAAATGGCGTCTGTGAACGACTCTCGTTACAAGCAACGAGCTGTAATTGAATTCCTTGTTGCTGAAAAAGAAACGGTGGTGAACATTCATAAACGTTTGTGTGCTGTGTATGGAAGCTGTGCAGTCGATAGGAGCACCGTTGGTCGCTGGGCTAAGAGAGTTAAAGCTTCAGGAAGTGAAGAAACCGAGCTCCGTGATCTGCCGCGCTCTGGGCGTCCTGCCACAGCCACCACTCCAGACATGTTGAACCGCGCGGATGCCATTATTCGTGAGGATCGGCGCATCACAACTCGACAATTGGCCCAACAGCTTTCAGTCAGCAATGGAAGTGTGATTGCAATTATCCGGGCTCTTGCATATTCGAAGGTGTGCGCAAGATGGGTTCCACGAAGTCTCACAGCAGACCACAGGATTCAAAGGAAAACGATTTCTTCTGAATTGTTGGAGCGTTTTGATGCTGAGGGAGAGGTCTTTCTGTCCCGGATCATTACAGGTGACGAAACCTGGATACACCACTTTGAGCCAGAGACAAAAAGGCAGTCAATGGAGTGGCATCATCCTCAATCACCGAGAAAGAAGAAATTCAAGACAACTCCCTCCGCCGGAAAAGTCATGATGACTGTCTTTTGGGACAGTGATGGGGTCATTCTTGTGGATGTGATGCCAAGAGGTGCGACCATCAATTCAGACGCGTACATCAGGACCCTGAAAACCCTCAAGAAGCGTTTTCGACGAGTTCGGCCTCACAAGCATCCAGCAGAAATTTTGCTCCTGCACGACAATGCACGCCCTCACACAAGTCTGAGAACCCGGGAAGAAATCACCAAATTGGGTTGGACGGTGCTGCCCCATCCACCCTCCGACTCCATCTCTTTGGGCCCCTTAAAGATGCTATCCGCGGAACAAGATTTGAAGATGACGAGAGCGTGATTCAAGCAGTGAGGACATGGCTACGTGCACAGGACAAGAGCTGGTACCGGCAAGGCATGCATGCCCTTGTTCCACGCTGGCGTAAAACCGTACAAGTTGATGGGGACTATGTGGAAAAATAGTATGTGTAAAGGAAACATTGATTTATATTGTCACTAAATTTGAGCCATCTTGAATAAATATGTTCTGAGGAAAAAAATGTGGGGCATTACTTAATGAGCGACCCTCGTATTATGCAGTTATATAGTTCGATGCTGAACATTTTCATGGTTTTCTCCAGTCCCTCAGAGAAAATGATATCGTATTAAAATCGGTCACAGCCGCACTCTTCCAAATTCCTTCAAATTCATCGTTTACATCATAACCTTTGCATTTGAGAAGGGCGTCGTTAAATAATCAAGAAGGCAGAATGTGTGAAAGTTGCGATATGTAGGGACACTTTATGCCACCCCAGTGGTTTCACTATGTTAAGAGTAACGGCATATTATTTGCGATTTTCCGCGTCAGTGTTTAGGATTTGGAGAAAATTGTACCCCAACCAGAGAACAAATTCTCAAGCCAAAAGCTAAAACTGTCGACGATATTCGAGTTTTACTTAAAACCTTCGTCATTTCAGTACCATATAATATTCTGTAGGAGCAATTACAATGAGAAGGGATTATACTGAAGATGAAGGCAATTTTGCCATTATTAACAAATAAATTAAGCCTAACATTTTTGTAAGCTTGCTCAGAATGTTGACTCCAGATCAGAAGAGACAATAGTTTGTGTGGAGTTACAAAGATCTAATTATTTACAATGTGTTGTGTTTTGTAGAAGTATCAATTCTGTTCAGAAAAAAATATTATTTTCAAATACATTATTTTGCATTACATAATTGAAGGCAAACTCACGATAAAAAATAAATTCTGGCAGAAGCACTCAGTTCAACCGACTATTGTTACTGTAGTAAAGCTGCCAACTGTGCCTTGCCCTTTTACGATCCTCCCACTGCCAACTATAAACATCAGCTTACGATTCAAATTTTTTTTATTTAGTTTTCAGTTTTTCTTTGTCATATACACGCGTTTATTTAGCAAGCGAACGTTATTCTTTACCTGCGTAATCGGTTTCGCCATCTGGAATTTATCAAAATTAAAAATGTTGCAAGGATATTTAAACTGAATGTTTTGATTAAACAATGACTAGCCGAGAAACAAAGTTTTATTAAACTCTAAATCCTGAATTCCCAGCGCAATGCAACATAGACTATCTCTTAAAATGTTTACTTGTATTGCTAACAAAAGCTATAAACTATCGGTAGCAAAAGTAGCAAGGCTTAGCTGTAACCATTAACCAGTTTACTCAAAGCCAGATGCCATCCGAACTACGAATTCCGATTATTTAATGCAAGGATTCATTTCTCTGCGTATCAAGCCATTACGTGCGGCCGTCAAAATTAAAAGTTGTGTCATTCAGATCAACAAAATGAACCTGAAGAATGTTTCTCTTGGCTTCGTGATGTTCTTTATAAGAAATTTGCAAATACATTAGATCCCACTGCAAATAAGAGTAGCTTTCAGCATTAAAATGCAACAAAAGTCACACTTATAGAAAAATGTTGCCTGATGCAGCGTTGAAATATTGTGAAGTTCATCAACAAAATATTAAACATTGGATGACAAAGATGACATGTCTGAGGATAAGCAACTGATAGACCGACTCACAGAATCCAGATTTTATGCTATAGAACTGTAAGAGTCAACTGATGTATCTAAAGAAATAGTGTTTCTTGTTTACGTTATTTTTTTTTTCAAAATGGTGTCCACAAGGCATCTTTTTAGCAGTAGTATAGCAAAGATTATAACAACACAGGTATAATTTGCACGAAAAACTTTTTCAGGGAAAGACTGGAAATGCCCATGCATTGCTATGCTTCGATGACTGGTAGAAAATTGAGGTTATGTTCAGTAGAGATTCACTGCACAGTTAAGTACATTAAAGAGAATCAGAACGCTAGACTAGAATGTTGGGCAGTGATAATAATTAACCTTTCAAAAGGCTATGATTTCAGTGCACATTAATCTGAAGTTTTGTAAGTACGTAACACTTATCCTCCTCAAGGAGATGGGGTGTCTCTTGACTTGACAAAACTCTTCCGCGACCCAGCACCAAGTGACTTGCAATCTTGCGGAAATACACACATGATTTTGACAAATGTCATAAAGACCCAGTGTGACATCTTGCCAACTTATCAGTCACATACATCTAAGTCATCTTATCGACTTAACGCATTTCATGCAATATCGAGGATTCACACACAGTTTTTCCTTCCACCGTGCTTTAAAAATACATCTCTTTCAGAAAATAAATATATCTGGTTGCGTATGGAATTGAACAATGAAACTTAACGATGTTGACTGCAAAAAATACTTCGTGTGGGAGGAAGACGAACGTGTTAGGCCACTAAGTAGTTGCAGGCATACAGCCAATTATAACAGAACGTCTGCAGCAAACCAAAGAAATGTTGATCTATTAAGCAAATGTCTGCGTAAGAGATGTCTACATAATGATATTCAACGCGGAGATAGAATTTGCTTTCCAACGCTGAATAACAAAAGAGTTCGATGAACTGCCATGTTATGAAACACTGAAGACAAAGTTAAAAGAATTTCACTACACCTGGAGTGTTACTTGAAGAGATACTATCCAAAACTATATAATGATACCATCAAACCTCTGCTACTTGTGTAAAGTTGGCCTAAGCCATTATGAAGACAAAAAAGATAACACAGATTGGAAAACAATTCGAATTCAAAGTCAGTCTTTCATGAGACAAATATCCTTGTAATGTTTGTAATCTTATGAAGCTTTAACGAGCTTGACATTAATCACACACAAACGTTTCCAGTGGGCCGCAGATAATAAATACTAGGGGAATATAATCAAAGAAACTTTAATGTAATGCAAAGAATTATAGATAATGTATGATTTGAGGTTTTCACAGCGGTGAGTATGAAGATTTCTGTCTTCAGGGTTGTTGCGCCGTGTAGTCTGGTAGATGTTTACCAACGCCCTGATGACGGAGGTAGTATGACCTCTGAAACGTTGGTAAACATCGACCAGACTACACAGCGCAACAACCCAGAAGACAGAAATCTTTAATTATAGATAAGTACATAAACATTAACAACAGCAATTTAAATAAACATTAAAATGTACATTATCATCAAAAACTAAATTCCAGAACATTTACGATTTCAAGTCCGTAAATGACAATCTGATGTTCATTGCAACCAGTCCGAATAGCTCGGAAATTACAGCTTATTGTAATTACGCTAGGAAAATTAGAGAGTCGGAGGGTGGAAACCTGGAGTCAACATGGTTTTATTTACGTTCAGTTACAATTTTATACAGCTTCTCAAAGAGAAGCTCCATCTTAGTGACATCTTTTTTATAACTGCTCTTAGATTTGTCGAAAATGTAACGAACTAAAAATTTCACTAAAAATCGTAAAATTTTATGAAAATAAACAGATAAAGTTGCAGTTTTAATTTTGCAACAGCCAGGTTATCAATTTATCGACACGTAGTCAGAGAATTAAACCATCGTTCAGAAATTGAAAATCGCGAGATAAACAGTGTTCCCAAAAGGCGTTGTTTATGCTAACACAACGCGTGAAGAGTATCGACAGTTAGGCCCTATTACCCTGAAACGTAAACTACCTCCATATACAGCCATGTTCCTTAAACAAGTTTCATTACCAAAACAAATGAGCCTGAATACATATTGGTAGACTGCCCTCAGAAGAGGCGCCAAACACATTGCCCTAAGCTGACACCGCATTAAACACACTTTATTTGTCGTGTTTCACTGTATACCGCACAAATAACTGAAACACCATCTTGCATATTGAGATAAGAATAACCACTGTAACGGCAGCTAATACGACAGCTTTGATGATCTGGAACTCGTGCAAACGCGACATAGATGGAGATATTTGATCGCCGTGATCGGTTTCTCCTGCCGACGAGAAGTTGGTCATGTTACCGGAAGCCCAAATCCCATTTGGATATAGATAGTTGTCTGCAGAAATTATTCCCTCGTCGTAAAAGGCTCGAGGAATACGTCCCTGTGCGTCTTCCGTTACGTTAACTCCCTCCTTCATGTTATAATATTGGAGTGAAGCATTTCTGGCGGCACGTGCACTCAAATGTGTCACGACATCCAATATTCTTGCTTGTCGCGTAGTGACGTCGCCAGTCTCTGCCTGCTCAGATATATCCCCTTCTTCCTCGCATGGAACACTGGCCGAAGGTGTAGGAGCCATGGAATGTTTATTTCTTCTCCTGAAGTTTAAAACTCTTCAGACCTACGCAAAGAATATTTAACTCAAACTGCGTTCGAGATACCTCTGAATTGGTCTTACATCTTAAGACACGAACTTAGACTGAGGATGTTTGAAAACAAGGTGTTAATGAGAATATTTTAACACAAAGCATACGTAGTAACAGAGAGATGGGTGAAAATGGATAATGAGGAGCGTAAAATTTGTTATAATAGCCCTAATGGGCGACCAGACCAAAGAGGAATAATTGAAGGGAATAGTTAACTTGGAAGATCTTGACGCAGATGGGAAAATAAGCTTACTTTAAAACATTTCTTAAAGAATAGATTCGTCTGGCTCAGGATATCGACCATTGACGAAACTCTGTGAACACGATATTCAACCTTCCGGTTTCATAAAAGATCATGGACTTTTCTGATTGGCTGAGCAGTATCAGCTTCTCAAGAAGAACTCTGCTTCGTGGAGTTAGTTGTGTCCGAGGATTTAGCCTCAAAGTTACAAGCCTACTACATGATTTAGCCTAGTGTTCATTACGTATTTAGGTAAAATTTCGAGGAACTGAACATGGTATAGACAGTTCTTTAAGAAACGAAGAGAAGTGAGTAGTGAACAATGATAAAATAACAATAAAAATAAGTAACCATTAAGCAGAAAGGGGCAGTATTTACTAAAATATAAGAATATCCATTGGAACTACAAGAAACTGAAAAATATTATATTCATGCCCTTACAGTTCCCTTACACAGTTACCCAGTCCGATGATCGAAGTGTTCCGCGGACATGGTAAATGTTCACACAATTAAATAAGAACTAAATATATTATTTTTTGAAATGGTGATGGCTAGTCTGCATTTTGACCTTTACTGTCAAATATTAATTGGTTGCAAGAATAAGAATTTTTATACACGGAAAAAATTAAACCAAAAGTGTTCAAATGATTTGTCTTACAGACAGAAACCTAAATATGACTCTCAGGTTAATAACAGATTTGAATTGAAAATTGTTAGTTTTATTAAAAGACCTTAATTACAGTCCTGAAAGGAAATTATACAGCGCAACGTGGTGATGCAATTAGACTATCGACAAAATTCATAAAAAAATTATCATCAGAAGACAACGCGTACAGAGATTATCATGTAAGGTCTTCCCATCTCTGCTAACCTTACCGTTCTTAATTAAGGTAAATTGGCAAC
>NW_019059776.1:234744-260845 GCF_000696155.1 Zootermopsis nevadensis | reverse complement strand
CCCGCCCTCACTGCCGCCTCCCACGATCGCATTTCTCTACCGGACGCGATATCTTATCGTGATATTATTTTGCACTCCCAGCAGTTATTGGGAAATTACAGATACGAACTTTAAATGCAATTTTAATAATGTATTCTGTGTCCATAAATCCAAAAGTGAACAGAATCGTATTGTTTTAACAAAGACTTGACTAGAATTTGCCTAATGAAGACCGAACTTAAACACAGACATCGAAATAGTTTCATTAATAAAAGGTAATGAACCTATTTCTTTACAATTATTATTAAAATAACCGAACATCGGGGGGCGGATTGGTATTAAAATCCCGAATTAATTCGCCCCTTATGTAACTGCAACATTTTTTTTAACTGATGAATAAGCAAACATAAATTTCAGAAACACAGAATTGGCTAGCAAGCTATTTATTTTATTTTTTTGCATGTGTTACAATATAAACGAAATTCCAGTTTCATTTAGCTCCCGTAAACAAAACAAGGAATTAAACACGAAAGGGCGAATAATAAATTCGTCTGGAGTACCTAAACATTTGAGTGACATTGTTCATCAAAATATAAAGATAGTTATTACGTTACTAAGACGAATATATAAGAAAACTGCATAAGAGATTCTTTCAATTTTTAACTGGAAGTAGGTAAACATTGACGTATCGTAGCCTGCCTTAACATTTGTACAAACATTTCTAGTCGTTGTTCGGTACACATTCGTACTTTATCACGTGTATGAAAATTACGTTGGCTTTTGTCCATCGTCAAAGTGATTTTGTTCAAAACACCGGCGTTTCGGAAGTTGGGTCTACTTCCGTCTTCAGATGGGTGATAGGAGGATAAAACACAACTCTGTTAAGCGCCTTGGTTGAGCTAGGCTCATTAGTAGGTCTAAGAGAGGATAGAGATTTGTCCTCCAATCGTTCAACTGAAGAAGGAAGTACACCCAACTTCCGAAACTTCGGTGTTTTAAACAAAAACATTTACACGACGAATAAAGTCCAACAGAATTTTCATGAACAGGCTTAAAATTATTCACTGTGTGGACGTTTTCCATCATCCTTTTTTAAAAGAAGAAACCACGACGTTTCGGAAACTGGCTCTGTTTCCGTCTTCAGGCGAGCGGAACCTTCTTAGTTGGGTCCTTCAGATAGAGCTAGTCTCCATCACTGGAGTGACGGACGGAAATTCACAGAAATTCAAGGATATAGCGGAACGAACAAAGATTACGCTTAGCAAATATGTAAAGTTGCAACCAGTTTATTGAAAAATTGCGGCAGTGCCTTGGATTGTTCAGAAGTAACTAATATTTTGAAAACTGATCACTCTGACAGAAACATAATATAAAGTAACTACATACAGCAAAGTCTTTCTGAGGAAGCTAATATTTATTTCCTCAGTTGGTCAATATATTCCCCACATTTATGGAACAATAAGGTTCATTATCATGTTCACAATAGCTCATCACTAGTCAGTATTCTGAGTCACATAAATCCAGTTTACACTCTCAAGTTCGATTGCTTTAGGATCCACCTTAATATTACCATTCCATCTTCACCTACGTATCCCAAATGGTTTCTACCATATAATTTTAGTATCAAAATTTTGTATGTATTTCCAATATTCCACGCGTGTCATATGTACAAAATTTTATAAATTTTTATGCAAACTATTCAGTGAATCAAAATAAACTATCATTATTACATTTCATCTTAAATATGTTTAAATTTAAATTTCATTTAAAATGAAAAACGTAAATGTTCATTAATATTATTAAGTGGGCCGACTTCAGACAAAATTCAGATTTTATAAATGTACAGAAATTTTCTGAAATACACAGCACCACTTTAGGGGCGTTTTATATGCATAAAAGGAACGAAAAATGTCTGGGCCTTTGGACCCTCCACTTTTGGTTAGGGCCTGCAACATCACCTGAATTAAACTCGCTGTATCTTTGTTTATGGGACCATCTTGAAAGCACTGCGCACGCTAAGACAATTAATGACAGAAAACGGATGCAAGTTATTTTGTAACACGCCTGGAATTTTTAGCGCGTGAAGGGCGCTGTGTGGAGACAGAAGGGCAACACTTTCAGAATCTTTTGTAATTTGTTGTCGTTAAAATTAGTGATTTGTAAAAAAGAAACTTCCTGTGGACGGGCTTACTCTTTTTTTTCCCCGCCTTCTAAAATAAAATTCAATTCAGTTCATTTATTTAAGTGTTTACCAACAGCAAGAAGCCAATAACAGGCAAACACTGATAATACATACAATAATAATGAAAAATATTACAAAATGGGCTGAAACTTAAAGACGAAGCGTCCATGTTTACAAAGACGCCTGTCGTTCATTTTGTGTACAAAGCACGCACCTAAAGAGAATCTGTGTACTTCAGAAACATCCTATTCTTTACCAATATTTGTCATAAAATTTGACCTGAAGTTCAAAAGTTAAAAGATAGGAAAACCCTTGGGAATAAAAAAAACATTTTTTTAGACCGTGTTTCATACTAAATAACAAGACTCAATAATATTCTTATGAATTTCCTTAAGGGTCCCGTAACAGAACGCTATGTATTATGTTTTCAACACAGCGTCCTTCACACCAGCGGTATTCAACCTTTTTTGTTCGCGTACCCTTAGATATAATTTTTCTTCAACATTGTATTCCTAAAGTTGTTGGTGTATAATTCAAGTTATACATAGTATATAATCTACATCTAAAATAAATCAAATAAATTACATTACTAATTATTCAGTGTTTATCATAAAATAATATATATATTTTTTTTAAATTTCACGTACCCCCTAAGATGTCTTCGCGTACCCCCGGGGGTACGCGTACCCCAGGTTGAATATCACTGCTTCACACGACGCGTACAAGACCCCTACAATTGACGTACAGCGTTAGGAAACACATACTAAAAGACTTTATCTAAAGTTACTTATACTCTGGGGACTATCACACTAAAACGCTTACCTTCACGAACGGAAAAGGTTAATACAATTGTTTTACCAAGAACACAGGAGCTTGAATACAGCGCGCCACCTTGATGAGAGAAGCGAGAAGCGACTATAACCTGCATTTGCCCCACGTCTCAATATTCTCGGATATTTTAAAAGGCGCCGAACGCCAGTGCGCAGCCTCTCAGACACGTCTGATCCCGCGTTCCTTAGCTATTCTTTCTCTCCACTTTGAACTGCTGTCAGTCAGATTTGCTTTGAGCTCAGCTAGTCAGTAAAACAGTCACAAACGCAGCCACACATTATATTGTGAAACAAGCGTAAATGCGAGACCAACTGCTTTGGAAATACTCGGGGTTCTATATTATATTTAGCGTGCGTTGAACAAATTGCTATTATTGAACTCCTCAATTCGCGACGACCTGATTAATGTCTTTCATTAAGTCGTATGGGAATTTCGCAAGTGCTAGGTACGAAAAAAAGAGAACACAATTTGAAGGTGCCAACAGTGTCAACAGTTAGTTAACAGTGACCGGTTTATAGTCCTCGCCACGTGACAAGGCTAATCATTCGCAATTCACATCGTAATGAATCAGAAATAAAATAATCACACACTCAATAAAATTTACCAACAATCTGAAGAACACATTTGTATCACCATGTCTCTCAGTTTGACGAAACTTCAGATCTGAAATTGTTATTAACATTTTATTTCAAATTGATCCTTTCGGGTCATCAAATAATCAGTACTCTGATAAAACGTATTAATGCAAAAAAGGGAAACGAAAAAGTGTAACTTCTTTGTTATGTTACCTAGGAAACGTCATCTGTTTACTCAGCATTGTTGTTGCCTATAAAACATTACATTACATTACCTTACCTTACATTACATTACTTTACATTACCTTACATTACATTTCATTACATTACATTACTTTACATTACATTACCTTACATTACATTTCATTACATTACATTACATTACTTTACATTACATTTAGCTGCCACAGACCCATTTTAAGGGTAACTAATTGAAATTGAATAAGCAATGTCTTCATCAAACTTGTCTCAATTGTAAAGCATGTATAAAGGAAATATTTAGAATAAAGCCAATATATAAACTTCCTTTCCGTATAGACGTATTTACGTCAAATTCTCCGGAACCGTGGTTCCACTGTAACTTTTTGTTTTCAATGAATTTTAGGCGCGTTAACAACAAATTCCAGCTTAGGCACTTCTAAAACAAATGCGCTCTGATTAAACGAAATTAACTACATGGAGCAGAATCCTTCTTGAAAAGCTAATAGTCATCCAGCCAGTCAAGAAATTCCCGGTCTTGTATAGAACCCAAACGTTCATTACCGTGTTAACAAAAACACGTACAAATCCGAGGCTCTGTGTGACCTTCTGTTTCACGCTACTCTTTGTGGTGAGTTGTTGGTCCCCTATTCAACCCACAAGTTGGAGGGCCACCCCTTGTCAGCTGTCCGCGACTGCTTACTCAGTACTATGTTCGCAACTACTCGCATGTCAGAAGACCTCCACGCTCAACCAAAGGACCTGTCGTATCGTGGTGACAAAGGATACATTTAACACGGTCTGGTTGGACGAATACTAACAAAATCTGACTGGCTTTAAGAGATCCCGATTGAAGATGGCTGTCTTCTGGGTTGTTGCGCCGTGGTAGAAGTTTACTGACGTTTCAGAGGTCCTTGCTGCTCTCATCATCAGGGCGATAATCAGGAGTTGGCAGAATAATGCAGAATGTATGGGTTCGCTGTCTTTCTTTTCACGATTCAACACGCAGTTTGATTATATAATCGGATGCATTTAAAGTTATCTTTAATAAACAACCAATCTGACTATGTAGTGACCATGGACATTTTGAGATAACAGCCACAAACTCGCAAATATACACGATAAATAAATAATGCAAGATTAAATTACAGGAAGGTGAGTTATCTCAGCGCTACGCGTGTTTCTGTATAACAGTTTCTTCAGGAGATAAGAAACATGTAAGGGCAAAACACTGACACTGATAGAATATATTTATCATTATAGAAAGATTAAAACAACAAATCCACAGTAATCTGAAGTAAAGCCGATGAAAGATTCAAGGAAGCGACTACTAGAGTGATATGTAGTTTATTTTGCCGGGATTTAGTTGAAAGACACTGCTACATTTTTCAGTCAGCTTGTGACAACGAAGTCGTTAAATGTGTTTTGCACACAAGAGCTTCCAGGAAAACGGATATTATTTTGAAACGTCGTAGACATTATCGTTTCTGTACATGTTTCTTGGTTGGCAGTTAAAAATGAAAACTTTTCGTTCAGGTACAGTTACCAACAGACAGCCATTATCAGTTTTCGCCAGATGTTTTGCATGGTTGTAAGACGCGGCCTCTTATTCTGAGTAAATAACATAAATTACAAGTGGCCGACAATAAGACACCCTGGAAAAAATCTAACCTGGGGAAAACGAGGTGAAGGGGCAACTTAGAATATTACATGACAATAAAACATGATTTCTACAGCTCAGTCGGCATTGTTGGGATAGTAATACAGTAAAACCCCTCAAGTTGGACACCCCTTTATATTTGACACTTTTAATTGGAACCGGCGAATATCCTATAATTTTACATGTCCACATTACCCTTTATCTTGGACACCCCTTTTGTTGTAAGTTGGACAGGTTCATGCACTTAGCTTCGATGCTTTTCAGGGAAACTTTTTCAGTTACAAATTTTGAATTTCTGACTGATGAATGCATCGTCTTTGGAGGATTATCTTATGGGCATTGGACCCATCATTGGAATGCATTGCAAGTGTTTAACTATTCTTTTGCTGAACCCTTAACTGGACTACAGTATTGCAGAAGACACAGACTGTGCTTGCATTTGGGTTCAGACTCTGTTAACAGAAATAGAATTTTTCTTTTTGCGATGGGGAAGCAAAAATTGGTGAAATTAACTTTAGAAAATGTTATTGAGGCTGGGGTGTAATGTGTAATACGTGGGAGTGGGCTTCAAAAGATTATTATTAATACTATTGTCATTAATTCTTAATTCAAGTAAGCCTACAGTAGTTAGTGTATGTAAGTAAATAGATTATATTGTCATTAGACCACAATCTGATTTTTATCTTTCCCTCTATCTTGGACACCTCTGTAAGTTGGACACATTTTCGTGGAACCCCAAGTGTCGAACTTAGAGGGGTTTGACCGTATTAACAAGTTTGCATAGTACAGAGTCTGGTGGGAAAACTTCTTATAAAGGGTCCACTCAGATGACCAAGGAAATTGGTAAGTAGAGAGATACAAAGGCAGATAGCATAGAAAGACAAACGGACAGGCAGACAGGCAGAAAATTTGGTATAAGATTCTTTAAAGAATTAACTTCTGAAACTAAGGTATAGAGGACTCCTTGGGCAGGGAATTGGAATGTCGTGTTATTATTTGGTGCGTATTCGTATCTAGACTACATAAATAAAGTAAGTGAATAAATAAATAAATAAACAAAAGACCACATTTAAATAATCAGAATAACTAATTCACATCCCCAATGAAATCAAACACAGAGAGATTGCAAAATTCTCGGTTTAGTCTATTCGAATTTAATTAAGTACTACACTGTGTGATAATGACAGATTTACAGCAAAAGGAAAATAATTAAACATATTTTCTTACAGAAGTTCTCAACTGTGATGTCTCAGAACTGTGACCATTAAGTCTGTATCATAAACATATTTTGACGTTAACAGACGCATACAAGCACCTGTAATAAATTTCAAACTGATTATTCCTACTCCTGAGTTCAAATCTGTTTTGCATCATCTTCCAATAGCTTCCTCTTTCAACATAAACAATATTGTTAGCCTTTACATAGAAGGCGATAAATATTTACATTCATGATATAGTTGTTTCAACATCTGCAGCTAGCAGAATGTGTTCATAATGATGTGGGTTGTGACGCAGTGTGGAGTTGTATTCCACAAGACGCCACAACCCCAGAAAACCATCAGAAGTTTCCTTACAGAATACATACATATTTCTTTGTTAAATTCCACTGATCCATAAGTTAGCCAGATGAAAATAGGATGCAGAATTATTTACAATAATACAATACATATTATATATATTACAAGTACAATTCATATAATTATAAATATTTCACATATTATAAGCAAAGGGTTCACATAAAGTAGTGATTTGTTACAAAAACACCCACATATTACACAAGTAGATAAACTATACTAGCCATTTGTATCATATGAAGTTGAAAATTAATCGAAGAATAATTAATTTTGATGTCCTCACTCACTCTTTCTTTTCTTTATCCCTTTCGTACTTTTACCTCCTTTAGAAATACTTTAAAAGAAACTACCTTATGGTAGCATCACATTCTACCTCCTAACCCTATTACTCAGAATTTGGCCAGTTATGAATAGCACACACGCAGTGAAAAACAGTTTCCTACAATCCATTCTGCTCTCCCGATCGGTTACCATGTAACTTCTGTCTGCTCTCAAAATAAAAAAACTCTGAAGAAGAAGTGATTTGACACGACTGAAGACATTTCAAACACGACACGCGGGAGATTCCGAAAGCAGCCGACCAGAAATATTTTCAACAGCCGCAGGAGCGCTCGAATAAATGTTTGTGCGCCGGAGGGGATCAATTTGAAGGGCATTAATGACGAAATACGTGTTCAGTAATTCAGCATACTTCTTTAACACAAGTTTCCACTTCCATAACACAAAGTTACAAGGGTTCAATATTGATAATCAAAGTCTAGTTCAACATCTTCTGGTCTTAAAAATCCGAGTTTTGAAGGCAGATTAGGACATGTTTTAAATATGATATATAACAATAATAATCTGTGCTGTTACTGCGGGAAAATCTTTTTAAATTCATTTTGGTTGTTGTGATTAAAAGAAAAATTGTAATTCAGTCACCAGTAGTCTAGTCGGCAGCAGTTCGGTTTATGATATTCTTCCTCCAGTTCAATTCAGTGTAACAGCACTCGCCAACAGCAAACGTTTATAACACGTGAGCACTAAATAACAACAACAACCACGTCTATGACGATGATGATAATAATAACAGGCTGAATTAAAAGATCGCAACAAGGATTTCGAGTTTAATCAACGGAGAGCTCCATCTCCCAATGCAATTCGTCGATGGGTAAAACAATAGCGTGAAGACGGATCTGTGACAAATAAGAAATCGCCCGGTCGTCGTCATCGTAGTGTTCGTACACTTGAGAACAATGTCCCAGTGTTGGAATCTGGGCAACGCAAGAATTCTGTAGCTCTAGGAATGTTTGACAGAAGCGTAAGACGTATCTTACGCTCTGGCTTGAACTTCCACCCGTACAAGACACAGACTGTGCAGCAGTTCAATGCACGTGAAAAGGAAGTTTGTTTGAAGTGTTGTCATCAACGACTGATTTCTCGTGATACTTCTCAGTTCGAAATATTTTGTCTTCCCGTCTGATTTCTAAGAACCTGAAGATTAAAATATACTGGGGATACTGGGAACGACCCGTTCTTCAAATGCCTGAGCACTGTGGGTCCCAACTTTTCGTTGGCTTGATCTATAGACATTCGGTAGGACTCCTTAAACGAGGGATCGGCCCGTCGCAAGGCCTCTGCCTGTACACAGGACAGCACAACACAGAAAAACATGGCTTGAGTGGGATTCGAACCCACGGTCCCAGCGGCACAAGGGCCATGCCTCAGACCGCGCGGCCACTGCGACCCCAGATTAAAGTATACAAAACAATAATTTTGCCTGTTGTTTTGTATGGGTGCGAAACATGGTCTCTCACTCAGAGGGAGGAACACAGATTGCAGGTGTTTGAGGAGGATATTTGGGCGTAGGAGAGAAGACGATGGGGTCTGGAGAAAACTGCATAATGATGAGCTTAAAAATCTGTACTCCTCCCCCAGTATTGTCAGGGTGATTAAGTCGAGAAGAATGAGATGGGCGGGACATGTAGCGCGCATGGATGGGACAAGAGGTGTGCACCGGGTATTGGTTGGGAAGCCTGAGGGGAAGAGACCGCTGGGGAGACCTAGACGTAGATGGGAGGATAATCTCAGGCGGGATCTATGGGAGATAGGAGTTGAAGGCGATTGGATTTTTTTGGCCCAGGACAGGGTCCGGTGGTTAATTCGGTGATGAACATTCGGTAAGCCATCTAGTTAGTTATGTCACTTTAAAACACCTTCACTATTTCTGCCGCATCCTGCATTTAATTTCGTCAGGAAAGCAAGGAGACTCGCCATCTTTGTTATTATTTTTCTTACGAAAGAACAGTAGCCCAATTATCCTGATTTAGGCCTACTCATTTATTACTAAATAAAGTTCACAAATGCATGCAGAATGTGGAGGTCATGTATAACAGAACTCAAATCCTCGTGTTTGTTCTTCCGAGCGAGTTTAATTTTAATTTATTTTGATGTAGTAAAATCCCTCTTTATATGAATCTCAATTAGAACTTCATCGGTTTTCTCAAAGACGTTTCGACGTAGAAAATACTGCTACATGGCATGAGAGAGTTTATAGATCCCACGAAACTATAAAAGGTCTATTGATAACGTTTTCTGATATCAAAATAGCCAACTAAGGAAAGTAATTTATCAACTGTGTTCAGTTTGACAGTCTGTAGCACTGATAACTTGGTCTGTGGTGTAATTAGCTTTGCAACAATAAATTTGTATTTGTAATAATGGGCTTGCATTTACACTAAATGAACGCCAATACAGTGGCGTATAACTATAAAGAATACTCGTAAAGAATAAGCGTTATCCACTGGAACACACCTTCTTGTTTTATTATACATCAGACGATATCTGGCTGTTCGAATTTGAATGAAACGAAAACAGCTCAGCCCTAAATCCTCTAATTAGCCGTTATGTGGTGCAAGCGATCTTCTGTTAGCACACTGACCCAAAATTGGCCAGTGCTAACTCCAAGCTGCCCACTCATACCCGTGACCTACTTTCTGCGCCACAGGTGAGCTGTTCTTTGTCAACTAAAATCATTATGGAAGAGATAAAAAACCTATACAAAATTTGAGCTGGAAACCCTGAATATTCGCTATTATTTTACTGAAACGTCCATCGTCTAAGTGGTTCAATTAAAATCATGGCGCTTTGGAAGGTGACTGACGACGAATCACTACTTTATTTATAGTTTATTTAACAACGCTTTTCAGTCTCTCAGAGTAGCGTCGAATGAGAGAATGATTGTGAATGGGAAAGGATGTGAAAGGAAGCGGTCGTGGCTTAATTTAAGGTACTATCCCGGAATTAGCCTGGAGGGACTGAGGAAAACTATGACCCCGTAGTCAGGGTAGCCTGTTTCCGGGCCGAGATCTGAATCCGGGACCTCCCTAATACAAAGGAGGAATGTTAATTACTCGACCACGACGTTAGGCCCTACTCTGTGGACCCTTTAGTCGAGCTAATCCGAACTTTGGACGAAGCTACGATTCAAGACATAGACTCGATTTAAATAAAAATAACAAGCGATATAAAATACTTTGTATGAATTTTCTCATATCTATTGCAGGTACAAGAAATAAAACTAAATGGATTATACAGTTCTTTCTTGAACATAAGACTTATGGAATATCCAAATACCTATTTAAAATTTCACACATCATATGCGATTCAAAAATAACAGAAAACTTGGAATTTAAACGTCAAACCTTGAGAGTAGCCTTTGTGTGTGTATGTGTAACCTACTGTGTAAGCATTTATAAATTCCAAATAAAACCACTTTGCTCAGCCGATCAGGAGCTAGAGCGAAGCACAAATTCACAACACACACACAAAATAAATAACATATTTTTCGGCATCTTTGATATCTAAAGCAAAATATATAAATTTACTTTCCTCGATCACAATAATTTACCTCACACAAAATAGATGAGATCATAAACTCATACATACACAATATAACGAATATTTCTCTGCATAATTTCCACTTGAGCAGAGACTTCTCGTGGATTGGCACTACATGAAGTTTTTCGGCATTACACGCCTTTGTTTTGTTTAATTTTAGCAGTTTTGTACATTAAAGGTATAACTCACAAGGCGCAAACACTGATATATTATAAGACCATATATTTTTCATAAAATCAGACAAAAATGTTACAAATTAGAATTAAAACCACGTGACGCAATTAGTGACAGCAGCGTTTCTTCAATAATATGTACTATAGTTACACTGCGACAATTCTGCGATTAGGCAGTGCTATTACCTTCACACGAAACTTAATGGTTACATGCTAAACCCTACTACGTTTCCAGTCTTATTTGCGTTACTGGAATTAAGGAAGGGAAAAGGGACTTCATAATACATGTTACACTTCCGGATTCTTCAGAAATACTATTGTAACACACGATAATACAAACGTAAGGGATAAAGCTAGAACATAAAGACATTTCAATCATTTTCACGAAAATAAGATATACTTCGTAAAGCGAAATCTTTTATATGTTTACGTGTTTGATCACATTACAGCGGCCAATACAACGACTAAACTCTTGCCCCATTACTTTTCTTTCGAGGTTAAAATTCAGAAAAATTATTTTACTGATCCGCAGGTTCAATTTAGTTTGCGTATTTTCGTGCGTTTAGGTACAATAATCCGAAACTATATCATTAATCGCTTGAAGGCCCCCCACCGTCATCGCCTTGAATACCAACCAAATAACATCCGCACTTTGGAACTACGATTACCTTCTGTGAACCGAAATACCGCCTAGAGTGGATCCTTAAGAGTATAATCAGAACTCCTGTCCTTGGCTCCAAGCTATCACTGATCCTCTTGACGTCACTAACTGCGTCATGATTTTATCTGGTAACAATCCCTGTTGATTACTGAACTGGAGCAGAAATGGCAATCCAGATCTAGAAAGATCTGTGAACTAGGATTTCTCGAATTGGGCAATAACTATTCACCTACAAACATCCTAAGCCAAAGCTAATCTCTAAATTTCTCTAATAAAGGACACTGTACATTCGACAAAAATTTTCTCCAGGTTAAAACTATTTATAATATTATATTTATATATATTTATAATATTAATAATAGACATTATTATGTAGTAATCCACACTAAAGCCGGAATGCTTAGAAGACAGCGGTTCAAAACGTAAATGTATCCTAGAGAGAATTAAACGTAAATTCTCTTGTTGACAGAAAACGTGAGGGAGGTTTCTACATTACTTACCATCCATTATGGTCTTACCTAATAGTTCATGGAAACACGTTATATAATTAAGTATGTTTATCAACGTCGGACTCACATACTGTATTGACATCTGCATGGAAAGATTTATTTTTAAACCACCTCTATTTCATCGTGGACCCAATAAACGTCGAAGTAATTCGTCATTTTAAACGGTCTAGAAGTAGCTCCTAAAACAACTTCTTACAGTCGTTACTCAGATACTGACCTCGAACACAGAAAATACAAAACACGTCATTCGACCGGGCTTGAATTTATGTTGGCATTTTGTGCCTACAGATCTGAAGAAAGGATGTTTAAGTTGAAAATAGACTGTTTGTTTCTGTTAGCATGTTTCGTACGTCTGGTGTTAGACAGGTGCACACAACTTGAAGCAAAAGAGAAGGATAAAGTTTATAATCTAAAAACATTTATACTACTATCCAATATAAACTCTTCGATAAAATGAAGAAGGCTCAATTGAAGATGATGTATCTATTCTTAATGGACCTTGTAACCTTAACCCAGTCCGTCTCCCTTTGCATAACAATCTTCTTATTTTCAACTACGCCTGAAAACAGAATATTAAACCGCCTCTATTAAGGGTGCTTGCATGATATTCAATGTTAAATACATCGCAACGTTTCTCACAACTTTTATATCCTGACAAATACTCTGACAGACTTATGTATCCTGTTATAAGAGCAGTTTCTTAACAGGATATAAGCTTTCGTTAAAGGACTCCATACTACCCGAGATCTACGACTTTCAAGAAGGCTCCTATGGTTATTGACGGACGTTGTGTGAGCGGACTGTCCTAACATTTACCTACCTACCCAATAACAAAAATATACATTTTTTATACCCACGGGTAGTTCACATTCAAAATCAATATCGGTTAGATTCGAAGTTATTAGCAACGAGTATGAAGAAGGCCATATTCTGGAACGTAGCACTGCGTAGTCTGGTAGATTATGACCGAGGTTTCTGCCTCCAACATTAGGGTGACGAGGAATCCCCGCGCGGAACTGTGAAAGTCCCGCCGAGGGACTGGAAGATTTCAAGGAGCACCGCGGTGGTTTTTGCAAAGACTGCCAGACGCATCCAAAGGCCATGATCGGTCTTGTTTTTAGGACAGCCAATAAAGTGGGTCGAAAAAGCACCAATACGCAGCTGACTTGAGTGGCACACACCAATCAGGTTAGAAGAAAGACAGCTCAAATACTGGACGTACTTGGCTCTTCCCTCCGTAATAGAAAATGTGCCCTGTCTATCCGAAAAAAGGCGCTGCCTTACAAGCAACTCATCAGTCCTATGGTGCCCCATTTGGAGGTCCGCTGCTCGCAACCATGTCCGCAGAGCAAGTCTGTTCGCACTGCGACTGACGCATCTTGGTACGTCAGTAACACGCGAATTTATAAGGATCTGGGGGTTCCACTTTTTGCCGAACACACCAGAACACTGACAGCTTCGACTCAAAGTTAGATGACGCAGATAATCAAGGTTCACCAGGCCAGTCGAGGCTGTCCTGAACACGTCGGTCATGTCGAAGCAATGATTAGTGCTCTCGGCTCCCTCGAATGGGGTTTTCCGTGCATTTCCTCTGTTGTAAGGAAATGCCAGGGTATTTTTCAAAAGGGGGACGGCCCACCTACCAACAATGATGGAGAACTTTAGCCAAAGCAATCTCAACCTTTCTAGGTTCAATTCCCAGACATCCAACCAAAGTTCTTTTCGCAAAGGAGAAATTACCTGATGTGATCATTAGCCCATCAGTATAAACGGCCTTTTGTCTGAACATGTCAAGGCCTTCAGCCAAGACAACAAACCTGTTGGCATAAGCGCATCTCCAGTTACAGTTTATAAGGCACTGTCTTCCAGCTGTTCGATTCGCAAGATTCCGCCCATAGTTTAATTTTAGGTTGTCTGGTTGGTCGCTGATTATACCCATATTGTTCGCCACGTTTCTTAGTTACAAAGAACAGGACATCGAATTTTTGTCGTAAACTTCGGTGAACGGAGGTACAAAGTGCCGTGTCCCTGCTAGCTACATACGATAAATAAACAAAACAGAAAATGATTTGCTTTTTTGTCAAAGTGAATAGAATTGGAAGTCATAACTACTCGTCGTACGTTTCATGACAGATCTGTCTGAAAGTTGATGTTCTGTATTTACAACAGAAGTTACTGGGGAAATTTTGTTGTAGTCTCTATCAGTTGAATACGTAATCTTCTATAAATGACGCTGAAATCGAACTTACCGATTTTATACAAAAAACAGTTCACTGTAAAAAAATATCTGTAGGCCTACAACACAGCGATAAATATTATCGACAGATTTTATCTGAAACATGTAAATATTTAACAAGATACAACGAAAAAGAATTTTTGACTCAACATAACGGAATGTTGGTGTTCATTTACCTTTCTTTCTGTTGTGTGTGAAAACAAATATTACATCGTATGGGTCTAAGCAAGGATTTTTCCTCTAGCCTCTGCGTCCAGACCGGCTCTGGAGCCCACCCAGCCTCCTATCCAAAGGGTACCGGGGTCCTTTCCCGGCGGTAAAGCACGGCCGGGGCGTGACGCTGACCGCTCACCTCAACCTAGTACCGAGGTTAAGAATGAGTAGGTGCTATACCGCCTCTCCCACGAGCGCCTTCATGGTGTATAGTGGGACAGCTTTACTTTACTTTTTAATAAATACGATTAATATAAATTGTTTTTAACACTGATAGCTAGTCTTTTTGAATATATTGAAAGAAATTCGAATCAATATACAGCTTACATAGCAAGACACATATTAGGCCTACGTCGTACGAATGTATATAGCAAAGAATCACAAGTTTTTTAACCCGAGACACACCCTAATTTGTCAGAAACACTTTTATTCACAGCACATCCTAATATGCCACAGATACACAAGAGCACGCCATAAAAACTCAAGAAAGGGTGTACGAAATTATGCATGGCCATGTATCTGCATTTTAATAATTGCCTTGAAGAATTGCAGGCATACGAAAACAAATCATACCAAATCTGTGTGCATTAAACATTCAAAGAACGAAAGATAAGACATTGCCCTTTTCTAATTATAATGTGCAAATATGCAATTTCTTATACAAATCTACGGCACACAGCCTTAATGGGAGCACAATGCTATAGGGTACAAATGACTTAATAGGTAAATAACAAGCACTGTTGAAAAAATTAATTCATATTAACTTGAGATATAACTTGCAAACAACTGTGCTCTTCCCACAAGAGGTGGCAAACAGGTGCCACACTGCTAGTACTAAAAAGTCCTCTTGGTGTATTTTGAAGTTGGGAACATCTTTCTGGTTTTTATAGTATACTGCAGAACCATCGGAGAAATATATATTTTCTTCGTAAAAAATTACAGCAGCAGCAACAAACCGAAGGCCCCTGACTTGCGCAAAAATTTACACAACAATGATGATTACAATATTAACCTTTGTTTACGATTATTCTACAATTTATATAAGCTCTATGGTTTGTATCTCACAACTATGCAACAGTCGAGAACAGCTCTGACTAAATTCGGTCTTCCTGTTTAGGTCGGACCAGTGAAGGTAAAATTAAACTATATTCTGCATTTCTATATTTACTATATATATATGGTTTGTCTTACGACAATGTCAGTGGCTCAGATCATGCAGTACTTAATGGTAGAATTATTTAATGAATAGGAAAAGATATGAAAGCGGTCATGGCCAAATTTTTGATGCTACACCACATATTTGCCTGGAGGGGCTGAAGAAAAACACAAAAACCTAAATCAGGATAACCGGTTTCCGGGCAGAGATTCGAAGCCGGGACCTTTCAAACATGAAGCAAGAATATTAACCACTGGGCATTATCTTCAGTCTCTGCACATACCTTTCACTGAAACATTCCCATTAATCATCTACTTACGGGAAACTGCACAGTGGAACTGGAATTTGGAGTCCGTGAAACGGGTGAACCAGAATACATGCTACTCACATTTTCCGCTAACCTTGATATTTTACAAAACTGAGCCACTAATCACAATAAAGAATCACAGGATCCATTTACTTCCATTAACATATTCCACATGCACTTCGGTGTAAAAATTTCCGTTTTGAAAACCACACGGAGAGAAATATTTTTCACACAGAAATACACTTCCAAAAGTTCCAATTAGAAAATAGTTTTGCTACCTACGGACATCTAATACCAACCAAATCACTTCACATTTTTTTTTAAAACAAAAGAGTCATTACAGATTATGCACCACAGATAACTCATTGAAGATTCTTGCTATCACTTAACACAAAGAAACATAACTGTTCGCACGTATAGTCACAGATTATACTTGTCGCAAGATATCTCCGAGCTTCGTTGGCCATTACAAATACACAGGTAAGGGGTCAGATAGCCTTGATAAGGGGAGGGAGGTAAAATGGTAGCACATATGGCATTCCCCCCCTCCCCGACTACTTTTTACCCCTGATATAGCTGAGGCCCACAATTAGTTTGTGATCAGTACACCAATCAGCGAAACATACATAACCATTAAAACTTATGCATTTGTCACGATTTTGACCCTGCAACAACAAATAGCAGAGTTAAAGACGGTATATTTGTTTCCATTTGCCAAATTTCTGTACATCTATAAGAATGAATATATTTGTGTTATTCGTGGTCGAACACTAACAATTATGAGTGAACTATTAATTTCTGAAGAACTGCTTGATGGAATTCAAGTGAGTTCAGTTTATTAGAATTCCATATATTCTTCATAGTACAAGCCAAGGATGTGGAGAAACAATCTGCACTCTCCCTGACCTTCCAACCTCCCCACAAAACCTATGTAATTATAAAGATTTGATCCGCATACCAACAACATAATTTGGGTCTGAAAAATGTTCTGAAACTAATATGTAGATGTCATTAATGGAAAAAATTACATAATGAGGATCTTTAAATCAAGGATGACACCAACGAGCTTGTGGAGCATTAAAATTCTGGAACAGTTAACATAATTTTAACTCAGACCTTTGAAAATGGTCACAGAGAAGTGTGGGGTCATGACATTTGTGTGGGCCCAGGTGCCTGGGTTTTATAATGCAGGGAGGGAATGTAGATATAGATGAAGCACCTGAGGATGAACTGACAGCCAAAACATTAATGAGCAACATTTAAAATATATAACAGTTTAGCAATGAACTGATTTAATTCATATGATACTATGGAACACAAACCTATCTTTAAGCAAAGTTCTACTGTATTCATAGTGTACTGCCTCCTCTATACACTAGAATAAAACAAAATACAATAAAATAACACAGTATGTGCATTTCTTACCAGTTCTGGCCTTTCTTAACACTGATGCAGATGTGTTTGGTACCTGTGTAAATGGAAAGTGAAGGTTTTGTCTTTAATAAGGAAATATAAATGTGCACATTATAAAAAATAAATGTTAAAAATTAATAAAAGCACTTATAAAAATTTTACATTGCTTCAAATAATAAATTAGAAGGAATTAATAATAATAATAAGGAAAAATCCTCTGCCTCCGTCAGGGATCGAACCCTGGTCATCCAGTCCATAACCAATCACCAAACTAACTAAGCTACCCCAGCTCACATATTATTCAACTACATGTTTAAAAATTTCCCTGTAGAATGTATACCAGAAGCAAATGGAAATTGACCCCAAATAATGTAGGTTGCGACATTTGAAAGAGAGTGTATAATGTTTGTCTGTAAAGCACACACAATCCATTAACCTTAATTAATGACCAAAAGGTAATCAGCAGCATTATCACTGTATTATCTATGCTACAGTAGTGATGATAGAAGGGCAAGGAGAGCAGTTACATCTCTTATTTCCCCATGATTTGTTGTTCACTGGCATTCTGATTTAAAGTTTGTGTGTTTAAATTTGACTGTAGACAAACAATTTTATATTAAAAACAACATATTTTAGAAGCTATTTTATTTAATACAGTTAGTTACTTACTATGTTAACCCTTAAAATGGCTGTTTTAAGACCTGGCATCTTTAACAAATCATCCAGAATCCCTAAGCTTCAACCAAGTATCTCAGTTGCCTTGCCATGTACTCAAATAGAAACTGAACATTTTACTTGATGAAGCAGCTTCATTGTTAATCAACTGTATATGTACTACATTGTGGGTTTCATTTGTTACTTCTGACTTGCTGAGATGGACATCAGCATGGTTAATAATCTAACAGAGACTCAGAGAGAGTTTTGTATACTTTTATGGTCACCCTGTGAACTTATTTGTTTATGTTTCAAAGTGAAACAGTAAATTATATGCCTTACAAGGGGACCCATTCAATTGAAACCCTCCAATTCAGCTCACATTCTGCTGTATGGCTGTCCTGTGAATGGCTAAAATATTGGGTGTTGACACACCACTGTTTCTATTTAAGACAAAATTTTATTCACCATTTTCTTCACTGTGTGTAAATTCTTTAGTGTTACGTTTCCAAACTAGTGATCAGGAATTGTGATCTTGTGAAATGACCACTGCTGTCACTCTACCTTACACTTCTAGATTGTTTCCTCTGGGACCACTTTAAGTCTATCGTTTACACGGATCGACAAAGGAATGTTAGGGAAATGCAGAACAAGATATGGTCTGAGTATGATAAAATCACTGTGCATATACTGCGGTGGGTGCAAGTAGCTGTTATGTTCTGTGTCAATAAGTACCTAGAAGTTGGTGGCCAACAATTTGAACATTTGCTTAAAGATGATTCAACAGTAAACCCTGTGGGACACAACTTTTTTCCCACAATGTATAGTAATGGTTTCCAGGAATTTCAAACAAACATGTCAGAATTACTCACCCACTACTGATACAAGTTTTTGAACCAAGTTAAAATATATTCAAACTCAAAGACAAATTTCTCCTTCTGGAAAATTAATTTCACAGTCCCCATTAAAAAAGTTTCCATTGAATCACAAGAGTGGGTTGTTGTCCCATATGTAAATTTTTCATAAAAACATTGTCCTTACTAATGAATGAACTGAATTTCTGAATTTAATACCTTTGATTAAAAAAATATGTAGACTTTGCCTGTGTACATAATCCACATCTACCTGATCATAATTAAACACTTAAAAGTGGAATTTATATTTTAAAACCTTTATAAAATGCAATTTATAGATTTTTAAATGAACCTGCTATATATCAAAAATATCCTGTTCTACAAGTAATAGTATGAATTATAAATATCTAAAAAGAACTGTTTTAAAGGCTCTGGTGATATTGTTAAAAGTCCATAACCACTTAAAATATGCATCATTCACAGCCATATTGTGACATGCAAATATCACGGGGACCATTGCATTTACTGAAAGTCACAACAAAACTGTGAAGAACAATCAATATTCTGTCAGTTCATTGTAAATACATTTTCACTGAACATTAATTGCAATGAGTCATGCCTCTGAAACCATGTTTACTTTAAGTTGCCACTGCTTATGGAAAAAGGTTCTGTAACATTGGTGGATGCAGCTGAACCCTTCCTGTCATCATCATCATCATCATCATCATCTTCATTTAATGTTGTCCCTTTCTTTTTATTCCATCTTGCTGAGCACTTGAGGTATATATACATCAAAAGGAGAGGTACTGGAGTCATAATTGCCACAGTTACTGGAACAACTGCAAACATGAAACAGCTTTACTGCAGCCAAATTGCTGTATTTCTGTATGTCCTTCCTATACTTCCACTAGAAGAAATAGTTCACTGAAAAGCTAATACAAATTCTCAGTACATCTGCTGTAAAGAGTTGCTACAGACAAGAAAAATTTATAAGTGGTTCTCATAAAAATGTCTACAAGCTCCAAACTACAGCCATTTTCAAGAAAAAATCAAATGATCCATAAAGCTATGTCCAGTTCTACAGTTCTGTCAGTTCAGTAGTTAGCAACAATGGATATTCACTTAACCTCAACAAATGTACCCAAAGTACTTTTTGTGCAACACAAAAACTAATATGAAGGTATTTATTCCTGACAGCTTGAAATCTGAATCATTTTTACTTCAATTTGATCTCAGGTTACTATTACATATTACACTTATATCACTACAGCACATAACAGTAAAAGTATAAACAAACAGCTAACCTGTTGTAAGATCTGCCTCAGGTTGTTCAAGAGAGAATCGAAGCAAAAAAATTACAATTCCGGTATTCTGGATCCCAGTTTCTATGGCTATAGCTAACGTATCATCTGGTGGCTGTTTGAACAGATGAGATAACAGCCAGCCAAAAAAATATCCAAGCCATGGTAAACTAAAACCAGCGACAAAAATCTAGAAAACAGGAACATGAATGTGAATATGTGAGTAATGATAAATGCTGAAGTAACAACTGTTCAATGTGAATCTTCAGCAATTCACAAATTTCTTCATCTGCATACATAGAAACACAAGTAAAATAACTATTTTTTCATAGGGTATTAATAAAGATTTTTTAACTACTACTGGTTTTCTTCTCCTTAAAATAAATTTGTTATACTACAAACTAACTCACATTTGTAGGATTTGAGGTTTTCACAGTGGTGGGTCTGAAGATTGTTGTCTTCTGGGTTGTTGCGCCGTGTAGTCTGGTACATGTGCTGGGCATCTACCAGACTACGAGGCGCAACAACCCAGAAGACAGCAATCTTCTAACTCAAATTTCTATCTACATTATCAAATATGGTGCAGAACAGGAAAGCAGATATCTAAAACAACAATTTATCACTAAATAAAGTTCAGAGATTCTAAAGCACCTGTAAATTCTGATTAAAATTTGCTAATGAGCTCTAACTGTGAATCATGATAATAGTGCAATTAGTAAAATAATTAACACAGGATGACTAGCATCCAAATATCAGCATGGTCACAGAAAATGTTCTTCCCTATTATGTCCAGAACAACAAGAAGGCACATCTCTCATTAACTGTAGCAGAAATAATTGTAAGATAATGCTGTGGCACATTATAATAGTAAATGTCTAATGAAATTCTACAATGCAGCATATAATTACAATTTATATGTATCTACCAAATGTTCTGCAACTTCTTAAAAACTCAGACTTCCATTTTCTTGCATTCTTATACCAGAAGTGGAGCCGGGTTAGCTCAGTCAGTATAGTGACTGGCTACAGGCTGGACTGGGGCAGAGGATTTTTCCTCTAGCGTCTGAGTCCAGACCAGCTCTGGGGCACAACCGGCTTCCTGTCTAATAGATACCAGGGTCCTTTCCCAGGGGTAAAGCACAGCTGGGGCGTGATACTGACAACTCACCACTCTCTACTGCTGAGGATATGAATGAGGAGGAGCTCCTCTGCCCCACAAGTACCTACATGGCATGTATGAGTACACCTTTTTATCCCTTTTTTCTTACACTAGAAAGTTACAGTTGATGTTACTTTTAAAATAATGGTAATTGCCTGAAGGTTTCACTAGTATTATATAAAAGTACATCTCACCTTCCACGTAAATAATTCAAACAAGTAGAGGTTTGTTACAATGGCAAATATGACAATGAAGAGAATCAGCAGTGCTGAGAATGGCTTCAAAATCCGAACCATGATTTTGGTGACGCGTGGAAGATACTTCTGTATGAGGAAACCTATGGCCAAAGGAATAACAAGAGCACTGGCAAACATAGCAATTCGAGAATACGGAATGCCCAACTTGCCCTGCTCGAAAATAACTTGGCCAAGTGTAAAGATCCATAATGGCATCATGGCTGCAAACATAAACATGTTACTTCCATTAGAACACAATGCTTATATCCTGATAATATATTTGAAAATTTAATATGAAGAACAATATATAGAGTGTGCTTGTACATTGACACTTGTATAACATGTACTTCATGCTGAGTCAAGCAGTTCCTGATGGGAGCATGGAAGTGACAGGTGTGTTTAACTTGTCAGTTGATGTACTATATTTGGCAATCGTGATGGAGTCAATAATGTATGTACAATAAATCATTTTTGAGAAATGTTACGCAAGAGCGTATATGGACACCAGGAATAATCTTTCAACTGTTGTTGAATTAAGTGGGCACATTTCTTCTGAAACTTTTAATTTCATACTATATAGCATGAGATACTCCCAAAATTTCTCTTTGTATATTTTCCTGTGACCCTCTTCTGCATGGGGGTTCATGCTGTAGATTCTGTCCTTAAAATTAAAATTATCCCATAAATAAAAGCCACATGGCTTAAGATGAGATACGAGATACGTGTTGGCCATGAGCTGTCAATTATTATTCTGTCATCAACAGTCCTTTGAAAGCTGTCAGAGAACTGTCTGTGGCGCGGATTTCATCAGAACAAAAAGTAAAATAAGATTGAACTTGATTGCCATAAACTGATTGTAAAAACCAGTTGCTAGCCATGTCATATGGTTGCAAAGCATGAACTACAATAGTCTTTTAGGCCAAAGTCTGAGTAGCTTTGTCATTTTGGCTGCTGATGACTTAAAGATCCTGGTGAAATTGGCAGGAAGCTTTGACATCTCATAAAGCTAAACCAGAGGTTTTCAACTTGTGGCCTGCCAACATGTTTTGTGCAACTTGAGTACATTTAAAAATACTGTGTCACTCTGTATGATGAAAAACAGTTAACCTTCCTCATATTAGAAAATATGCTTTATTAACGGTCATTCTTTGGCAGCACAAAATTACTTCTAACAACTTTCAGCTCAAAATGAATGTCAAATCAAAAACTAGGATGTCTTAGTGATGGACACTTAGGGGGATATGTGCAAATCATAACAAAAGACATTAAAAGTGTAACTATAAAATTATTTAAGCAAAATCATTGCCCAGCAACCCTGAGGATGAGAAAAGAGATGGTTATCAAAACATTGGCAAATTTGGTTTGTTCACTGTTCAGCCACCTGACGTGGCTTGTAGCCCGGGAGTATTTCATCTGCTTGTGTACTGCTGTTTTACATATCACTTAAATAAAGTGAAAACATTTTTTAATTACATTCATCTTTGTGTAAGCAGCCCTTAGTACGCACTAAGTTTAACAAGCCTGTTGTACACCATAATACATTGGTCATTCTACCAAGACTTCGTATCTTAAATTAGGTAGCGACTTTCCTCCACACAAAGTGTATGACTGCAAATTCCAAATTGTGCATTGTATAACATAAAGGCAAATACAAAATGATAATGAAATTTGGTTTGACACATATGAAAGGTATGGGAAATCCCACAGAATGACAACTGTGAATTGGATGATGAGACCGATGTATCGATTTCTTAACATCAATAATATCATATGTACATACGGATGCACACATATACACATGTATACATATACTTACCAAAGGCAGCAAAGGTGCTAATTGTCGTCATAGTAATGCTGAGACTTAGGTTGCCTCCCAGAACATAAGTCCATATATTGGATGCACCACCTGCAGGACTGACTCCAGTGAAAAACATACCCAGTTGCATAGGAACCGAATCATAAAATAACCATTTTCCCAAACCAAAACTGATCTGAAAAAAAGAAGAAAATACATGTAGTCTGTTCAACAAGGAATAAACTACTTATTAATAACTCTGATTCACATGTTTTAGCTCTGAAAACTACTGCATGACTTTTGATTACATTTGATATTCAGGATCTATACTATACAAGTTGCCCAGATTTCATTTTCTTCCAGTGGTGAGTATGAAGATAATTGTCTTCTGGGATGTTGCACCTTGTAGTCTTGTAGGAGTTTACCCATGTCTCAGAGGTACTTTCTGCTTCCTTGATCATGGCAATGAGTTGCCTACATGCAAGAAATTCCTAAAATTCTGAAAGAGTCATCTTTATAATGTAAGTTGTCTGACAAATTTCATTTTGGTTTGCATCAGTCTGAAATAACTTCTTCCTTACAAAAGATCAATTCAGTCTACATTAGTTTCCTCAAAAATGGCTCCTTATACACAAATTAATGGATAAATCACTTCAAGATATGAAACTTCTGTTTCAAACATTTTCCAATATTTATTATTTCCAAAATGCAGAGTAAAATCATTTCTCACTTTTATGCTGACTGCTTTCTGTACAGCAAATGAAATATCCAAACAAAAAGAAAACTTAGAAAACCACAATTTATTTTTCTAAAAAAGTCTATAAGGACGGAGCATTTAGAATGTAGGATTTGAGGTTTTCACAGCAGTGAGTCTGAAGATTGCTGTCTTCTGGGATGTTGCGTCGTGTAGTCTGGTAGATTGGTGGAAGTCTACCAGAATACACAGCACAACATCCTAGAAGACAGCAATCTTAAGCATTTAGAATGTTTACAAACAGTATGATATCAAACCAAGAAACAGCATGACATAATTCACACCAGCAGAAATTTATGGTAATCCCTTTAGATAACTCCAGTTTCATTGAAAGTAGTCCAGTTTTGTCATGTTGTCTACCTTCTTTAATAAAGCAACATTTTTAACCATAAAACTGAAATAAAAAATATGGAAATATACAAGTAATTTAAACCAGTTTAGTAACATATCACACATCTTATGGTGAAATTTCATAAAGAAAAAGAAAACTTACCAATGGCATAATCAAGAACTGACTCACAAATCCTATAACGGGCCCTAATGGCCTGCGGACAGTTTTCTTGAATACCGACCAATCCAATGCACATCCAAAATTGATGTAGATGACGGACACAAGGACAGCAACACTGTATGTAAAAACCTGGTCAATCACTCTCTCACTGCGTACAACCCTCACACTTACTGGGTTGGAGTTTTTCAGAAGAATTTGACTACTATTATCCATGAGTTGCAGATGTACATTTGCATATCCCAAGAAGTTTCCTGTAACACTGAAGGCAGAACTCCACTTACCAGGATATGATATATTTTCTGTTTTCAGTATGTAAACCTTGTCTGTAGGATAGGGACTTGCTATGCTCCCATCACTTGTTTTAACATGTACGACACCAAAATCGATCTCTTGCTGCTGAAGTTCGGTAGAAAATTTTACTGTTGATACGCTGTCCATAGGTAGTAAGAGTTCCACAGGGTCAAAGGTGACACCCCACGAACTCGTCCTGTTGGTGACATACGACACGACGGAAGATGACACCACCCACAAAGGGCAGAGGAGAATGATGTAAATGAAGAATAAATGAAATGGCCACAAAGGACACATGGTAAATATGGATCAAGCAACTGCAAAACAAAATAAAAACATGAGTCAGGTACTGCTGCTATGGGTATGACATTCGTGTAAAATTAGGTTATAATACATAAACACTGGAAATACAGTACACCATACTTATACATGGAACCACTAAATTTGACTACATGATATTTCTGCAAATGCAAAGTTAAAACAAATGCAGCCCGCACAATGAAAACAACATATAACATACAGAATACATAATATGTGTGTTATATATAATGAGCACTTATCTCGTAAGAATAGCCATTAATGCCCCAAGGTAAACTTCACAAACAAGTTCAATAAATTGCATCAATTGGCTAATACAATGTACTTGACGAGCACTCAAGGAGTGTAATGTAAGTTCGACTTGCTTTGTGACATACGGAAAGCAGAATGAAACATGCAACATCATCGGGAAAAAGTATTTGTGGCACTGAAGAATGCAGTTAAACTGTTTGAAATGCAGGTATAAAATGACTAACTAACTAACTAGATGGCTTACCGAACCCGAAGGTTCATCACCGAATTAACCAAAGCCCTCCACCGGACCCTGTCCTGGGCCAACAAAATCCAGTCTCCTTCAACTCCTATCTCCCATAGATCACGCCTGAGATTATCCTCCCATCTACGTCTAGGTCTCCCCAGAGGTCTCTTCCCCTCAGGCTTCCCAAATAGTGGACCCAACCAAC
>NW_019059776.1:211177-230619 GCF_000696155.1 Zootermopsis nevadensis | reverse complement strand
GTGCAATAAATATCAAACCATTTTTGATTGACACAATATATTGCACAACCTTTCAATTCGTAACATAGACGATCAATATTATTGTACAAAACTGAATATTGCACAATAATATTGACCGTGTAGGGGTCGCTTAAGAACCTCTTTCACGATTGTTAAAATATGACACGCTGATATACGGTACGCAAACGATAGTGAAGCTTAACTTTCGCCAGTTGCCATAAATCTGAAAAGAAAGAAAGGAAGGGAAAAAAACTTGTCAATCACTCAATAACTGACATCGTATACAAACAACACACACATACATACTCTCACGCACACGCATGCACGTACAAGTAAATGGGCGTATTTTCTCATTTCAGATGGAGACTGTAAAAAACGGTGGAAGTATATACGGGATTCATACAATCGATTTAAACGCAAAAGAAAAATGTCAACCGGATCAGCTGCACCACCAAAAAATTCTAAGTGGGATTTTTTCAAGAGACTCCAATTCTTAGAACTGGTTTCAACAGAAAGACCTACTGCATGTAATGTTGATTCAGATTCAGCAGTCCCGTCAACTTCAAATTCACCGGCAAACGCACAGTTTGAGACTCAGAATGAAAACAGCGAAGGTTGTCCAAATGAAGCATCGCAGTCCTCTAAACCACCGCCTCCACGACGAAAAAGACGCAACAACAATCTTGATGATATTCTTGATTATCTCGTGAAACGGGACGAAAGCCGGCAAATTGCAATGCAACAGTTAAGTGCCAACACTGCTACAGAAATTGAAGACGATATTGCTTCATTTGGGAACCACGTAAAGGCTGTGTTAAGGAAACCACGTCCACGTTTGAAAATACAGGCTAAGAACGACATATATAACATTTTAAGTAAATATGAAGTGATTCAGATGGATATGCAAGAAGATTTTTTCGTAACATAGCTTTTTTTTAAAGGTGAAAGGTTGTTAGCCCCACGCCCAACCCCCAACCTGGAGGACCAGGGTATCACTCTTAGTCTAGCGCATCGCCTTAGACCTGTCCGGCTTGGGTGACCCTACCATGAGCCGAAGCTCAGGCCGGCTTAGCCCTAAGGGTCATTTGAGCACGCAAGCCTCCTCACCTGGCAGATTGCCTTCGACAAGGTGGTGATACCTTCGAGAAGGACTAGTAAGATAATTATATGTAAGAAGAATTATATGTAAATTTACATGAACTGAATATGAGAAAAGCAAAAATACATTTACAGACTTAGCTGAATAGTCTGTAACCTCTGCAAGCGAAGTACTCCAAATGTTACAAGGTTGAATCCAAGAAGGCGCAAAAGAGAGGAGTAAAGGTATTATGTCTTCGTCTGTTTTCTTATCACTTTCAAAATATTATGCTGCTATCTTTATAGCACATTCAGACGACATATTTTGGCAGCTTTAACTGGAGTATTGCGATTAAAGGGCTTTATAGGAAATTCGACCGTCTGAAGAAATGTTTCGCAACAAAGAATGCAAGCAGCTGCAAGGGCGGTTTCAAGTTATTTGAAACAGAAACGCCGTATTTCAATTTTATCAAAATCTGTCACAGAACATACGTCACATGATATTCAAACGGGTAAAACTAACTGAAGTTCAAAAGAACGAGCAGGTCTATTGTAGGTCAGATATGAAAGCCATTATCTGCGTGAGTGACGTCAAGTCAAGGTGAGGCGATATTTCCTCGATAACGCGCGAACGTTTATGGGGCGAGGAGTCTTAGCTAGTAATCGTCGTTTTGCGCGCGCGCCGCGTCGACTTTCCGACGCTCCCGAAACCGTCTTAGGCCCGTTTCACACATATACGGCGACCGTCCAAACGGCACCGTTTAGGGCCAGCGCACGGAGGTCACACTGCAAGCGTATTCGCGCGAACGTTTGTGGCGCGAGCCTTCAGTATGAAAATGGAGCTTGAGGAAGAGAACCGTTTGAATACATACCAGTACATATTAAATGCTACTGAGGAAGCAATATAAAAGCAGAGTAATTTCCGAAACTGTATTTCACCATCAGAACGATGCTGGATTCTTTGATATGTAATTGTGTCGGCTGCATTGATGGAAAACATATCCGTGTGAAATGTCCAGAAAAATCTGGCACGCAGTTTTATAACTACAAATAATTTTTTCCCATTATTTTGCAAGCTGTTTGTGACGAAAACTATAAATTTGTATGTGTTGATATAGGCGGGTACGAAAACAGAGTGAAGGAGAAACCTTCGCTGCATCAAGTTTTTACAAATCCCTCGTAAATGGATCGCTGAAGTTACCACAAAATGCAAATCTTCCTCAAACTGATGTGTCACTTCATGTTTTATTAGGTGATGACGCGTATCCTTTAAAGACTTATCTGATAAAACCATATTTAAAACGAGATTTATCAAGAGATGAACAGATTTATAATTACAGACTCTCCAGAGCACGGAGAACAGCAGAATATGCCTTCGGTACAATTGTAGCCAAATGGAGGTTACTCAATAAGTGTACTGAAACTGAACCAGATAAAGCTAATTTAATAGTAAAGTGCATATGCTTGTTGCATAATATTATTATTGAGAAGGAAAGTATTTATGATCCATCTATTACATCGTCGACACCACAAAATGCAAGCATAATAAATATAATCAATCACTATCACATAATAGGTCAGCACAACAGGCTTGTGACATCAGAGATGCATTTATAAACTATTTTAACAGTAGTGAAGGTAAAATTATCCAACAGTTCAACTTTCTCTAATTATTCGTGCCACACACAATCCACTACTTCAACAAACATAAACGTAGAATTTGTACTGGTGTAGCAAGGAAGAGTTTGTAATAAACTTAAACTGCAATATTTGCTCACTTGAAACTTTCATAACCTCACTAATTTTTTGCCATAACTTCCTTGAAACCTCTCCGTTGTGATAAGTTTTCATTTTTTGGTCATACAAAGCCTTCTCATTGAAAACAAGATGAATTAATTTTTCAGTATCCATCTCTTCGCGCGAATGGAAACAAATATGTTTGAACGACGAGCGATAACTTCGCTTGCAGTGTGACCTGTACTGAACAGCCTATTTTCCGAGTTCGAGCATTTCCTTTCAATTAGGTGTTAGGTTTATACGTCTCCATGTAACAAAATCCTTCATGACAATGAAACAGTCCCCCGCGTAGTCAAAAAATTGTACTTTTTTAATGGAACAGAATGCTCACTGTATTCACATCCTGTTCTCAATCACTCTCACGTCTTGAGTTGATGCAAAAGAACAAGTATCGAATCAGCACAAAACAACAGGTGAAAGTATATAGTTCTGTGTCATTAAATCCTTAGGGTTTTGGGCAGAAAATTCAGAGAAGCACGTTAGCGGGCATTTAAATAACTGAAATGGCCTTGATTTCTTTGTGAATATAATTCCGATTACCATCGTTCCCAAATAGGCCTCACTGGACTTGGCATGCAGAAATTAGGCCTAGATGAAACGTCTCTGCAGTTATTTTAGTCATGTCATTGTGTTTAATAATGGCATGCTCTCCTGACCTAGATTTTTTCAAGGTCTGGTATCTGATTTCTCTTGTCTCTTTTTAGTTACAGTTCATTCCCACACATAAATAACCAAGATAAAACATCTCAGCATTGCCGGAATTTTTGTTGGTCATGAAAGTACTTCACACGAACCTTTATGCGTTTATAAGACAAGAAGTCCTACCAATATACTTAAAAGACCACGTTCCAAATGGGGTTTGTTTTTCCTTCCCGTATTTTTCGGGTCCGTAGTTTTTCAACAAACTTAAAAATATGTAGTGCAATAACGCCACTGATGAATAGCTATAAACGTAAGCAGTAGGCCTAATTTGAATATATGTTCCAGAATTTGAACAGGTGGAATTGCTTCGGCGTTCTAACGCGCCGTCACCACTAAAAGGGTTAAAAGACATTTTAATATTTCGTATGTCTCCGCAGGGAACATGTTGCCCGCGAGCTACAAGTTGGGTGGGCCTGCACTAGTTCCATAGACCATATTAGATATTCCACAGGAAATTCTACTTCATGATGAATTTGACATTGAAATCAAGATGAATAGTCATTCAACACACTTCTAGCGGGGTTATTTACACGAGTGTGTGCGCTGGTTTCTATCAACATAAAATTATCGGTAGTACTGAATCACACATTGCTAAATCAATGTCATGATACTATTATTTTCTTACCTTTGCAACAAGAAATGATCCAAAGATGTAACACTGTTCTGTATTAAAACTTCGAAGGATGACTATTTACAGACTTCCACAGCTTTTTATCTGAAACGCACAGTTGTAGAAGCAGACGGACCACACTCATACCACTGCAGCGCTACGTGCAGTTTACACAGCACTCACTACCTGTTACTTTCGTTGAAACTGCGTCTGTTCTCGCTGGTCGGTTAGCAGCTGTACTTGCGTTCCAATTGGTTGCTGCTATGCCAGACAACGAAACAAAAAATGAATCCTTTCAACTCGTTATTATGTAACTCGGACAAATACTGAATGAGCCGTATTTTATGTCCATTTTCGAAATTTTCTATCTGCTGACAAGGTATTTTGCAGTTCTTGCTATATTAATTAGAGATAACGGTCAACGAAGTGACCAGCTAGAAGTTCGATTCCCGACAAGAAACGACAAATTTCTTCAAAGCCCACATTCAGAACGACTCTCTCATGCACAAATATTTTCAGCGTGTTTCTATTAATAAAATGCCGGTAATAGGTGTTCTTGGCACAAATTCATAAACCAACAAGCATAAATATAACACGAAAATCATACACCCTACTTATGAAGAATGCGAAAACTGTTGAACTCTGTGTTGGACATGGTATCATTTACACCTTTAACTGGAGGAGTGTTCTGTTAAACCATAAATACAAAACAAAAAAATTATAAGCCTGAATATACTGTTATTCACACTGTTTACAAATAAACATTTTGGTTCCATTGTGTACAGTGTACAAAATGGAACCAAAATATACACTATCTTGTCAATAGTTAAAGGATACAGAATGTATGAAGAAGAAATAATGTTACCGGTTGTGGTATGTTAATTACGCTAATATAGGATTACCTTATGGAAATTTGTTGGCTTTCCCATGTTTGGAGACAGCTTTTCCTTAAATTTCTTTGGTTTCCCTGACATATTTATGAAGAAAACTAATATATATGTAAGAATAGTTTGTATTTGGGCTATTAAACATAAATAAAATCCTCATACCAAGATGAGATAGTTAAGTTTGATTGGTTACATTGAATCTCCGTGTCTGCCTTTCCCCAACTTTGTACTGACAGTTTTGTTATAGGTTTATTTTAATATTAGTAGTGGCAGATGGACTGAACCCATAAACTTTTGAATACTAGGCCAGTATGCTAACTACACCATGTGGGACTATACTAAAGGGTTATAATTCCTCTTGGGTACCAATAAAAAAACTATTCATAAATCACTTTGTTGCCACAATTTTTATTTCCATCCTTCATATATAAATACTGATGTGTATGCATCCCTTCAAAATATATAGAGTATTTGTATACTAAATAATATTAATGTAGATACAGAATTTTTACATGTAACAAATACAAGAAATGAAGATACAACATAAATGCAATGTCAATATCACAAACACTGATATTCCTCTTCCTTACTTTACAACAAAAAGTTTGGTATCTTCCGTATTTTCTGTGCCCTCTTGCACTGGAGTTCAATCACAAATTCTGCATATGGAGTTTGTTCACCAAATCTACATATGAATTTCCTCCTGGCTGCATACTTTTCTTCTTAAGATATTCTAAGGTCCGGGCCTTCACCAGACAGAGCAAAAGGCAGGAAGGAAATAAATGACTGTGCATTAATATTCTACAGACACCTAAAAATATACCATGTTTGTTCAGTTTGTGAATTACAGATTTTATTTTAATTTCTAATCACAAAACTCTCCAGTCTTCATCAAATAACAGTTTGTTTTTGTCATCAGCTTCAAGAGATATACACCCTATATACAGAGTGATTCAAAAGGTTAGGGCCAAACTGAAGGAGCGTATAGAGCGACTCAGAGAGAACTTTTGAATAGGAACCCATGTCCTCCGAAGTTATCCTGAGTCAGTCGAGGCCATTGAAGGTAGGGAAGTCTGATAACATACCGCTGAAATAATTGTACTTTGCTATTTTCCTACTAGCTTAATTTTGTTTCTTTATTAATGTACAAAGATAACGTTAGCAATCTTACAAACCAAATTTACAACAGGTATATTATCAGACTTCCCTACCTTCAATGGCCTCGACTGACTCAGGATAACTTCGGAGGACATGGGTTCCTATTCAAAAGTTCTCTCTGAGTCGCTCTATACGCTCCTTCAGTTTGGCCCTAACCTTTTGAATCACCCTGTATATCTAGGAGCCTTTCCTTTTACCTCCAAACACTAATTTTCAGTGATGGGAATAACTGGTAGATATAACTGAAGAAATTACTAGGATTTATAGAAACTGCACCATAATGAATATAGGCCTATTTATAAAAGTATCTGATTTTTAACTTTAATTTAAGATTACATGAATATTAAGTTGTACTGTGGTGTCAAGAGTAAGAATTGTTGAAATGTGAAGGCAGAAAATTGACATTTTTAAAGTTTTAAATCAAACTGAACAAATAATAAAGCTATTTCAATTAAAAACCCACTGTTTATATTCCTATTGCACACTAAAACGAGGTTAAAACAAATAGAATGTGCTGATTAAGAATAAGGACTCAAAATACTTACTGAAAGCTTTTGATCTAAGCAGCCATGTCTGTGGGCGAGATTCCACAAGTTGACAGCTAATGTTGTTAAAGAAGGTTCTTTAAGATTGCCTCGAACCACAATTCTTACAAACAGATCCAAGGCTAATGAAGACTGCAATATAAAATAGTACTGACATAAACATTATATATAAATTACAATATTTTATTGAACAGTTTAATTACATTCAAAGAAATGGGAAATGGTACATAGGATTTAAACTGCCACAGCGCAAGCATGAAGTGACAATTCCACTTAGGACTTCTTGTTCTGTATCAAACTTTTGTGACCAGGATTCAGGAAATGTCTGCAAACAGGTAATGAAAATGTGTTGGTCAGTGATGTTGCCATATAGTTTCCTGGAGTCCCTCCAAATCTTTCTTAATTCACAGGTAACAATTATCCTGTAATTCCTCATATGATGATGCACATCTCATGTTCTTACCAAACTTAAAAATGAATAGCTCATGACATACTGAAAAATAACAAAGGTTCAAAGCCCTGTGAAATAAATACATCATTTTGTCCACTACTTTTATGACAATTCTACAGCACTTATTAAGCAATTCTTTTACCTGTTTTTGAAACTCTTCGTTTGTCTTCAAGTATTTTAGGTGGGCTAGGATTTCATCTATCAATACAGAACACATCTTGTTGATTTCAGAGATGAATTTTGGGTCTGAGCCATAGAGCATGTCATTGGAATCCACTGCAAAAGAAAAAAAAGTAATACTAATATATGATGTATACAAACAGGTTTAACATTATTACTGTAATCTGTCTGCAAGGTGACCCTATTCCCTGTGGGAAAAATAATTATAACTGTACTTGTCTAGATACAATTCTTAGGTACAATTAACTAACTGAATTTTAACATTTTTCTGACATTTCTTTATAATGATCAGTTTCAGGTTTACATAATAAGTTTCTGGTAAAATGTATACAGTAATAATTCTTTGTCTTTCCTTCATCCCCACATTCTCACCCCAGCAATACTGTATTTTGTGGTGTCACACAATTGTTATACTAGTCTCTTCAATATACCCAGTAACCATTAATTTAAAACTGGCACCACGAGTAGTTTGAAGAAGTGATGGACTTAGCAGTAGTGTTCCATGATCACCTCATGTGATTAAAACACTGCTTTAAAGGTATAATTATTACAAACACTTTAAAACAGTGGTCCGCAACTTTTTTGTGCCTACGGGCACATTTGAGAGTTTATGAGATCGTGGCGGGCACCAACTAATTAACAAAACCAAATTTTCTTTTCTCTGGACAAATAAGATATGGACACCAAATAATACACAAAACAACACGTTTAATGATACAAGAAACCACGCAATCAAAAATACATAGTTTTATAAGTACAGTTATTATTACTCAAGTGGGAAGTTAGTGTGATGTTTGGCACTGCATTTCATCGGCCAGTTTTTCAAATTTGGGAGTGTAGGATGATGTTGCTGCTCGCAAACAATCGTCCAGATGGGCATTAGAAAGTCGAGATCTGTGCTTTGATTTTACAATGTTCATGGTTGAACGGCTTTCATTATTCAGAATAACCTCTTTCCGTAACAACGCGGGCACCCAAAAAAAGCCTTGGCGGGCACCATGGCGCCTGCGGGCACTGCGTTGGGGACCACTGCTTTAAAACATAAACCTCTAAAGATGAATAATACCAATTAGTTACACAAATATTCAATATTAGCCAGCTAATGCCATATCCTAAATCAGTTAACAATTACCGCAAAGGATAAGTGTACATCCACAAGATAACTCTGTCATACCTTGAAACTGGTATTCTCATCATACAATGAAAACAGTGTATCTAAAAGAGTACTGATATGAGAATATTTCTGCTTCAAACATTATTTTGCCTTGTAGAATGGTAGCAAAAACAATGAACACATGGACTAATATATGACATGATGCATCACTATGAATTGTCTGAATACTGCCTCTGAAATGATTTCAGTAAAACTCAATTATAACAAATGCAGCAGGACTGAAAATGTTTGTTCGTTACAACTGTTATTTGCTATATGTGGGAATATAAAAGAACATAATAATACCCCAGACAATAAACAGACTTCAACTTAATGTATAACTTCAGCTTTTCGGGTTTATCCAAATACTACAGGTAAACTCCAAATGCTGAAATTGTACATTAAACTCCGGCTGTAAACATGCAAAGATAAGAATGCTAAACTTAATTCTACTGTATGTTACATCTTTATAAATACATCTCCACAGGTATCATCTGGGAAGAACGACTCAAAAACTCATGACTTATTTTAAAACATAACTAGAAGAAATACGAAGATTTCCGTCTTCTGGGTTGTTACGCTGTGTAGTCTGGTCGATGTTAACCAACGTTTCAGAGGTCATACTGCCTCCGTCATCAGGGCGATGATGAAGAAATACCTTGAGGAACTGAAAATCCTATGCAGTTCCAGAGGGAAATACACCACCTAGACCAGTGGTCCCCAACGCGGTGCCAGCGGGCGCCATGGCTTGTTTTGGGTGCCCGCGTTGTTACGGAAAGAGATACTGAATAATGAAGGCCATCAAACCACAAACATTACAAAATCAAAGCACAGATCTCGACTTACTAATGCCCATCTTGACGATTGTTTGTGAGCAGCAACATCCCAAATTTGAAAAACTGGCTGATGAAATGCAGTGCCAAACATCACACTAACTTTCCACTTCAAAAATAATAACTGTACTTATAAAACTATGTATTTTTGATTGTGTGGGTTCTTGTATCATTAAACGTCGTGTTGTTTTGTGTATTATTTGGTGTCCATATCTTATTTGTCCAGAGAAAAGAAAATTTGGCTTTGTTAATTGGCTGGTGCCCGCCACAATCTCATAAACTCTCAAATGTGCCTGTAGGCACAGAAATGTTTGGGACCACTGACTAGACTTTGTAAGTGTAGACAAAAATAACAGAAACATTGTTACCTTTATCTATGTGATAAGGATAGGTTTCTTGAGCGGCTACTGACAACATATCGAGGACATGCAGGTACACCACAGGTCGAGCATTACTATTTGGTTCCCAAGTATAATGCTGAAGCACATTCAGCAGTCCTCGTGTAAGATACAGGACACCCTGCTCAGGTGAGTCCTGAAAACACATCAACATATTACTTACCCTAAGTAATAACAGGAAATAAATCACAAACAGATACAAAACCATGGATAATACAGAAACACCCATACTATGAATGAATAATTTTGAGGCAGCACTTCACAAATACATTGTATTCATGAACCAACACTGCAATGTATGTCTTAAATTTTAAATATAACTTTTAATGTAAAAATTCCACAGCTCAGCTCATAAGGAGCTTCCATCATTGGGTATGTAAAAAGATATGAAGCTTTATAAACATCCATTTTTGCATCCTACTGTGGTGTGGTGGTATTATAAACACAGAAACAAAGATTCCATCACACATAATATACTTATATTATTAACAATGCAGAAATAAATTCTGGGCAACATTTTTCAATCACTCGTGTTCATCTTCAGGATTTGTGGATACATTTTTTATTCTGAAACAGGATTATATGTGATTTCTACTGTCTAGAATTATGTATTACAAAAATTAAAATTAAATTAAGAATTTCAAATTAAAAATTACAAATTGTGATCTAGGATGTACTATTAAGACGTCTTCTTGTTGATGGAAGCAGATGATCTTCAGTGACTGAAACATGCTGCCCAGAATATAATTCTACGTTGTTAATAATATAAATATATTGTGTGTGGTGAAATCTTTGTTCCCTTATTTATAATGTAGGTTTATATTAAGTTTATTCATGGCATACAGGAAATAAATATATCTGAAGATCATAATGAAAATTGTAGTACCTTAAACCTGATTACTTTGACTCATCTGTATTATTCATGAATATATCAGGTTACTGTGACATTTATTTATTTATTTGTGGTTTATTCAACAACAATGTCAATAGCTCAGACAACACAGGATGATTCCTAATTACATGCATCAGACAAAGATTATGTTCTACTCCTAAAATCAAGCCAAAAAGCTCCGATAAATGTATGGGTGTAACTACTTTGTTAGAAATAATGGGAAGCATTAGGAAATCAAATCAGACAAATTTATAATTTAGGAGTGCATTTATTTATTACATTTTAACATAACAGCATTTTAATGTTCATAAAAGTTTTGATGTAAAAAGTGAAGCTTTCGCGGTGACTGAAGTTGATGAAAAACTCCTGGGTTACAAGGCGCTTCATTTGGCTAAATGGTAGATATGGTTTATTCACCATTCAGCTACATGACGCGGCTTATAACCCGAGAGTCTTTAACAAATGTTGTTGAAAATTATCTGTTAGCATGAATGTGTAGTTGAGCCCTGTGATGCTAAGAATTTTTGGTATCCTGAAAAATCCCAAGCATGTGTTAATATTGTTATGGAGAAAAGCTCAAAAAGAAAATACTAATTCCTCTGACAACCTGTAGTGAAGAACTCCAATATCACATTCAACTGAAATTTATTAAGTGATCTTGAAGATAAAACATGCAAGAGACTAACTATACAGCACTCCCTATTATATATTCTATTTTATGCACATTAAGCAAAGAACACATAAAGTATGCACATTATCATATTACTATTTGAAAATAGCATTCAGAAACTGAAATTACTGATTATTATAGAGTAGAATTACTGACCGGTACAACCAGAAGTGTGGACAGGAAATGGCACAGATATGAAATTAAATATGGTTCTGAGCTGCGCTGCTTGCAATCAACTTCTATTGTTCGGGGAAATTCTGGTACCAAGCTTAATGCAGCTTTGAAACATGCATCCGCTGGAAATAAATATGTAGTATGTAATTTATCTACCAATCAATGATAACATTCAACCATTTTCTAATAAACAGCTATAAATGCTTCAATAAGCATCTGAAATAACAAATAAATAAGAAAAAAGACACTCAAATTAATTAAACTGTTCAGTTGGTATATCAGAATGTTTTTGTTAACTTGCTTATTTTATGTTTAAAGGAATTTTAAAGTTAAATATATGAGTTATAGACATCTACTGTTTCCTGAGAATAAAAGTACATTATGTATCAGTATTTCTAATACGTATAAACATGTATACAAATTTATGCAAAATTCTAGTTATGATCGCCTTCATATCATTGAGAATACTAACACACAGGATTGAAATAAGGCTTAGAAATCTCAAACTAATGCATTATTTTATATTTCAATATACAACACAACAATTCATTGTACAATTAAATTATGAATAAAAAATCTATGCCTAACATTGAAAAATTATATTCCATTTTTTGAGTAAACAAGGAAACAACCTTATGGTATAACCATAAACATTAAATAATTTTAATATACTACTATAAATCTGATTAGATTCTGTTTTCTTCATATTGAAATGACAATTTGTATATTGCTCATTTTAATTCCATAATATTTTCACACAATAAGAAGTGAAAATCCATCATAATAACACAAGATCATTCTAAAGTTTAATGACAATAATCATTATCGATAGTCTGTGATTCTAAAAGTTTCTATATTTCAGACTGGTTTTGTTTCTATCTTCAGGGAGACATCTCATTTACATTCATACATACATTTTTGAATTTTTATAACTGATATGATTTAAACTGCAGACAATCATAAACTTTCTAAGTAATAATCATTACTATGGTGACGACGATCTTTCATGATAATATGGTATAGAACAGTGGTACTCAACCTGGGGTATGCGAAGACATCTTAGGGGGTGAATGAAATTAAAAATATATATATTATTTTATGATAAACACTGAATAATCAGTAATGTAATTTATTTGATTTATTTTAGATGTAGATTATATACTATGTATAACTTGAATTATAGACCAACAACTTTGGGGGTACAAAGTTGAAGAGAAATTATATCTGGGGGAACGCAAACAAAAAAGGTTGAATACCACTGGTATAGAAGACGCAAGAACATTTTCTATCCTTTGTAATGCAAAGACAAAAATGCCCCTGAACCTAAGAACTATGCCATGAAGTCATGTAGGGTTAAAAGAGATAAAGCTCCATACATTGCAAATCTCCTACTTTATGTTCTGCTTGCTTCCCTCTCATGGAAAATGGTATCAATACCTACTGAATATGAGAATGGTTAAGTCCCAGAGCCATTCTGTTTAATGCAGTAAAGACAAATATCCCAGTACCCTACTGTCTGCATTACTTTATATGATGTCTTCACTTCATCCGGCTTGGCTCATTACTGCTTGGTTTACGCAGCAGGTATTCACCAATCAAACAACATTCTGTGCTGCAGTATTCACTCAATTATTAAATGTGCACACTGGCTGTAATGTGCAGACAATGGAGAAATGCTATTTTGGATTGTAGTACTGAGAAAAGTATGTGTAGAGTACATCATACTAAACTCCCTTCTTCCCGACCCCACTTTAAAACACCAAGATTAATGATGCAGACATTATCGAGAACTGAACAATGTCCATCCAATCTGCAGCCCATCACTTTGTTGACTGAGCTACTTCTGTTAAATCTAAATGGTTGCAAATTCAAGATGAACATACAGTAGAATACTTTTAGAGGAAATTCCAAACATTTATTTTGAAAGAACAACAATAACTTGAAAACCATGTAAGTAATCTAAATAAGAAACAAATTCTAAGCTAATTTCCTGAATACAAGACTGACCTAATGTGAGCAACATGACAATCTGTAATCATACTGAAGATTGCTGTGTAGTCTGGTAGAAATCTACCAGACTAATGGCACAATAACCCAGAAGACAGCAATCCTCAGACTCACTGCTGTGAAAACCTCAAATCCTACATGTAATAATACTGTATAAGGAATGCTTACAACTAAAAGTTTCATCTAAGCTAACCTTGTCCCAAGCACTGGTTGAGCAACGCTACTTCTCCGGACAACAGGTACAGCTCTAGTCGAGTTAGTACAGATGTGATAGATGGAATTGTAATATAGCAATATGCTGCACAGGCTCGCACAAAGGCAGCTGTTTTGCGGGTATGATGTCCCTTCACTATGCGCCGTGTTTCCACAGATAAACAGTTCACACTCTGCAAGAAGAATTCCTTTGTGGTAATACAAGGAGTGTGCCATAGCTCAAGCAGTCAGCCACTGGCTTTCTATCGCAGAGCAGGCAGCCATCTTCATATGTGCCACCATGAGAACCTGAAATCTTACTTTGTTTCATTTGTTGCTGGAAGCTATATGTATTTCTACATCATTTTTATATCAAATCATGTTTAATTTGTTAATCAAGCACTAGTGTTCTGATGCCATAAATAGAAATACACATATAACACATTTGAAGTCCAAGATGAGTTACATAAAGTTGTTTAAGAAAGACATGAGAATTATGCTAGTAAATACAATTAAAGAAATAACCACTTTCCATGTGGTAAATGAGACAAAAATTTCCTTGTTTCACCTTTAAACGACCGGCATTTAAATGGCAAAGTGGTAGCAGCCCTACGGAGTTTTTTTTGCGGGTATTTAAATTTTTGTGCACGCTCTATGGAAAACTTTAATATTATCTAAAGTAAACATGATAAAATGATGAAATAAAGGCCATATTTATGCAAATAGAACAGAGAATACATAGAGTTTTTTAAAAATGTCGTTAATATCAGTGTCCAAAATAACTTCTGGTATTTCTTCAGGCTTTAGTAACTTTACTTTCTTCTTTGGAAGCTCAGAAAACATGGTAGAAGCCATGGTTGTGAACTACTGACCACACAGAAAATTTTGTTTCCCTGTACTTCAGTGGATACACATTCTTTTCACAGATCATGCCAAGGAATGTGAGTAGCTTTCAATAGGGGGTCTGAAAAGGAAGCCGAAACCCATTTGACATAAACAAAGTTTATTGCTGTTTATGGTTATAGTTTCTGGCTTGACAGCTCAGGTTGAACTTGTCAGAACCCTAGAGAAAGTGATTCAATGGTTGCAGCCCCTAAAAGAGGCCAAAAGACATAGCCAATCTCCTTACAGTGTTGCAAGTATTTACATTCTGCATAAGGAACGTTCGTAGGGCTGAGTACTCAACTTACGTTCCCAACAAGGAACGCAAGTAAGATAAAGTTTAAACTGGAGAAATAAGACTGCCTATACTTAATTAGAACAATATTTTACATTCAACACTTTCATATCATATTCAAGAAAATTTGGATTTATGAAATATTTCATACTTAACCAGTAAACATTGTTAGCTTACCTGTACTAATTGAGCATGCACAGAATCTAAGTTAGGGAAAGCTGATCTTGCTTCCACATAAAAACTCAACTGTTGTTCAAAGTCTCTACCATAATCTACCTTCTTGACAAAACCACAGATGAGATTTCCGATCTGTCTCTTCTCGTCATCTACTGTTAGCGCACTGTAACATTTGAAACAAAATGACAATCCATATGAAACACAATAGAAGTGAAGGGTATGGATCTCAAGACAATTATATTTGAAAGAGAGGAAACTTTAGCTTATAAATATTCTAACTTCATTCAACCTGTTTCCTACAGTCTACCTTTACCAACAAAGGTGTTTTTTGTTACTTAACCCACTACCATATCACAACACTTAATAAAAGTTTAAAAATTATAATAAAATTTCCATAAACGTATACAGCTTCCACTGCTAAATACATGAACTGTTTAGATATCCAGTCACTGATGTCTCACAGCCATCGTACTAGCTGGGTACACATCTCAAAACCATGGAAGTAAATCAATGGGTTATTAAATTATGACAGAGGTTAAAGCTATACTTACTTCACAGAATCATGCATAACCCTGCAAATAAACATTAGAGCATTTGTAATAACTGGGTCATTGGTTGGTTCTTGATGAACATTGCTTCGTGTGAAAGCATCCATGATATTCTTACATACTTCTACCTTGATGCTTTCCTTTTGAAAAAGATCCAGAAGAGGCAGAAATTTGTCCTGCAACAGTAGGAAATCAAATTTAAAAATTCATGTCTGGATGACATAAATGTTTATTCAGATTAAAGTTTGATTATCTCTTCCTACTCCTTACTTGAACAAAATCTACAATATGAACTGTTATGTGTGTAAAATGTTTTTCTGGAAGTAAATATGTAATCATTTAACATAATTTTAACCGCAGAATTCAGAAATGTTAAGTGTGCCTTAAAGGTGTGTTTAATGCAGATCTCTGTCAGCAAATCAGCCCACAAAAACATGGTGTCAGCTTCCAACAAAACAACACAAGTATCAACAACCTGCCATGACAATGTAAGTTTCTGCAAATTGCATGTGTACTGTCTCCAAACATGGAAAATGAAAGTGTTTCAGTAATTCATGTAAAGCAGTCATCTGCCTTCCACCTTGAGGAAACAACAAAGGAAATCTTTCCTTTCCAGAAATTGTATTAACAGGCAACAAAATAAAATCTTCTCAAGAAAGTAGATTTTCTTAACAGAAGCAATAATTTATCAACTAAGTGACTGAATTATAGGATATTTAATGCCAGAAGTTACATAGCATTAAATTGTGAGGCCATGTACTGTAAGAATGCACTACTACACAGCAGTCAAAACAGATAGATCCAGATCTGAAATGTGAAAAAGTACTAGTCAAAGTCGGATCTTAGTTGTTGAAACCATCACAGGAGGTACTCCCCCATGCTAGATTCACAAACATATAAAACGAGTCTTTACTACATGATTATTACATGAAAACATTCACATCATTAATCAACTGAAAGCAGTAAACATACCATGGTAAACAGTGATTCATAATCTCGTGTATAGGTAAGCAGTCTGTCTACAACAGCTTGCAGCTGTGGATAGTAATGTTCATAGGCTCTTTCTGGAGTCATGTGACGAATGATGTCACCAAGGAATGTATTTATTTCTCGAGACTAAAACAAAGATGCAAACAAAATTTCAAAAATTACTTTCCTTCCCAGAATTATGCTTAACTTGTAATTTCCAACTGTCCCATTTTTAACCGAGGGAAATTTTACAATAATGTAAAATTATTACTAGCTGATACCACATGGACTTCTCTACACAAGAAATACAAAATGAAAGTGAGAATGTGAAGAATGCAGCAATTCAATCTGGTCCCATCTGACATGCTGTACCATGAGTAATGAATCATCTGAAATCATTAACGTAACTTAACAAAATACAAGATTGTACATCAGTAAAAAAGAATCAATTGAATAAAAATTTACTTGGATATTATCCATCGTCTAGTAAATATAAAACGTAAAACGACGTTTCGGAGATGGGACTCTATCTCCATCTTCAGTACTTTACTTTACTTCAGTTCTTTACTAGACGATGGATAATATCCAAGTAAATTTTTATTCAATTGACTCTTCACCATCGTCAAGAAGTTTTAGATTTGAAGTAAAAAAGAACTTGATATAATAGCTGTTCCCAGACATTTATACTGAAGTCAAAGTTGTATTAAAAGCAGTTAATAAAATTCAAGCAAAAGTGTCAAGCAGTGTCAAAGTCCAGATAAAATTTAAAACAAAAAATTTGTGTTTATTCAGCACATTAAAGAAAATAAAGCGTCAGATTAAATTAAAAACAAAGATACACAAAAATTTGGTATTTGTTCTGTGCATGGAAAAATAGATGATACAGAGAAAAATAGTTAAACCATTTATGAGAATAGATAATAATACACATTAAAATCTTATTCTTCAATACAAATAAAAGAATACTGAGACCATTTAAAAGTTCAATATGCTTGAATCCACTCCAATGAAAGCACAGGAAGAAATATCTACTACATTAAGTAATGGCAAAAACGGCTTGTACAGTATAAAGTAGCCTGGAAGATGTCTATCACTGGACATGCACAGAAACTGCATTTCTTTCTGTCCACTGTTAAGTTAATTGGTTCCAAAATTGCAATGAATATGTTTGAGAAGTTTCTTATCATGGAACATTTTTTTCTGTTAACAAGAGTAATACAAAAAAAAGGACAACTTCAAACTGATGAAGAAGTCCATAAACTTGAATTCAGAAACAGAGTTGAGAAACAACCAACAGCAAAGCATATAAAACAACTGCTGGAAGTTGCAAGAAGCAGGAAGTATGCTAACAATGGTGTGCAACCTATTGGCAAAAATGTGCAACTGCCAACACCTCCATGTGGATCCTGTTCAACAAAATTCTGCAACCTCTGCAGAAAAGTCAACACAGTATGTCCAGACTGCAATTAAAGAGAATATCATTATTGATGTCATCTATGTTATGTAAGAAACTTCTGTCTCCGAAAATAATGATTTGTGCAATGGTCTATACAGATGTAGTAACTCAGCAAACACAGCAGAAGCCAAGATGCATCATTTCCAGAGGACATCTCACCCTGCCACATGTCTGCCAAGGGGAGTTCTATATCAAAGCATTTTTTGTGATTCTACACTTATAAAACTACAGGACCAACAAGAATAAACATATGATGTGTACTCAGTGGTATGTAAAGGCACTGGTAATACCCATGCAAAGTATAATATTGCCCCCCCCAAGTTTTTTAAGAAAATAAAGACCTTACAATTTTTGTACCAGTAAAAAATGTATTTTCCAACAGCAAATGGACACACAGTTAAAAAAAGTCTAAAAAGTATACTGATTTAAAATCTGAGTATACAGATTCTAATTCTGAACATTTTGTAATGATGTTATGTTGTTGATGCGAACTGCTTTCTGGACATTATCCATTGCCCCAGATTTAATATAACATGACGTTTCAGAGATTGGAATCTACCTCCATCTTCAGGTAAAACCTACTCTGTTGGTCCCAGTCAATAGAGAGCTACTCCCTATCTCTGGAGAAAGGGCCCAACAGAGTAGATTTTACCTGAAGATGGAGGTAGATTCCAATCTCTGAAACGTCGTGTTTTATTAAATCTGAGACTATGGATAATGTCCAGAGAGTAGTTTGCTTCAACCACACAGATCTTATTTCTATCATTTCCTAAATGGATTCCTGATACCTAGAGCAAAATATGGAACTACTTGCCTGTCTGCATGCTAGTGACATAATTAATGGAAACTTACAACACAGACTAAACAGTCTGTGAATATATTTTTGAAACAGTCGAAAACAGATTTAAAACGTAATGTTTATATGGTGGAGGCTCCACTTTGCCCATTGGATATAGAGAAAACTCCGTGTTGCCTAGACCAGTGGTCTTCAACCTTTTAACACCCGTGGCCCGGCGTCAGCCAGAAATAAAAACCAATGTAGATAGAATTTTATTTATTAAATCTAATGTTATAAAATTACAATTGTTGGTTAGTGCGACATCTGCTGCTGCTTCTTTGTAAGCAAATTTGATATACGTGGTTGCAGTGTTGTTTCTGAGAGACAAAGCGCTGGATTAACATCAGTTCGATTTCTCTGTTTGGTTTTTATTACTGACATAGCTGAAAAGTCTTTTCACACAAATAGGAAGTCGGAAAAACGACCAACAATTTGATAGCTTTATAACTCAGAGATGGATATTCTTTATCGAGGGATATCCAAAATTGAGGCAATGATTGCATTTTATGTCTGGACACCAGAGTGACATCAGAAGACAACTCGATCAGTTT
>NW_019059776.1:169471-210461 GCF_000696155.1 Zootermopsis nevadensis | reverse complement strand
AGCATGGTTACTCACGTCAGTTGATTCATCAAGTTGGATCGCGAAACATCTCGATTTCTTTATCCCCTCTACAACTTGCTTTTCAATATCGATGGCCATGTCAACAATTCTCCTCTGAATAGTGGTGTCCGAAAGCGGTATAGCCTCTAGTTTTTTAGTGGCTTGAGGACCCAAAATTTCTTGTACGACATCTAAGATGCAAGGCTGTGGCTTATCAGTTAAATCTCTATGCTTCAAATGCAAATGTCGAGCCAGTTTGGACGGTTTCATAGCGTCATTTGAAAGAACTTCGGAACATATTACACACAAAGGCCGTGGCGATAGTTCACTGCCAGGGGCTACAATAAAACCAAGCTTTAAATATTCCTTATCGTAATGCCTAACAAAGTTTCCTTTTCTATTTTTGGTTTGTATTGCACATTCCGAAGTATCAGGATATTTCTTTTTCTTTGTTTTTTCTAAACTTGAAGCACTAGCACTTGACATACCTTCGGCACCATCACTTATTTTCTTCTGAATATTGTCCTTGCCTCTACTAAAGAAGGTTAAAAGGTTTTGCTGTTTGACTTTTTGTTTATCCATCTTGTAGGGTTTCAAATTTTACAAAAGAAATAATTTGTTTTCCGAAATTCCACAACCCAATATTAAAAAAAACAATACGTACGAGCGCGATAAAATAAGAATTCTTACAACGTGTCGTCGACAGGTGAGCTGACGCAATACTGGCATTCGGCGGCCGCACACTTCGTCTATACTCGTCGCGTGCAGCGCCCCGCTCGCCGCTCGCCTCGCAACAGTGGGAATTCCCCGAATCGCATAGCGGTATAGTCGGGTAAAAGCTTTCGCGGACCGGCAATAAACTCTTGCGGACCGGCGCCGGTCCGCGGACCACCGGTTGAAGACCACTGATATAGAGGACCTATGTGAATGCCACGTTGTACTACATAATACTATTCAAACGATATCTGAAAACATTAAGCAATAACTTAAAGTATGTTATCAATGTGATGAAAATGCTCTTAAGCATGTCTGTAGGTACTATTTTACAATTTAAAAAACAATTTACTGACGTAATAAAGAACTTAAATCTGCTTTTATATTACTTCTTATTTCAGGCTACCTCATTCTGGGCCAAATTGTAAATATGAATGATTATGACTAAACTTACATGAATATAAGAAACATGAAATTGAGTGAAAAGGGTGTTTTAACATTAAATTGTGTTCAGTGCTTGTAAAAATAATAGTTCCTTAGTACCATATTCTTTTGCACATACCGAGAAATGTCTCACGGCAAACTGTACCCACACCTCAGCACAGCTCACATAATGGCCTGGATCAGACAGGCGACTGACTACACGCCACACGTCATTCAAAATTTGAAGATGATGTTCAGCTGGAGGATCTGCCAGTGCCAGGCACAGTCCAAGTGTTCGAAACAACAAGTACTGTGGGAACCCTAGTTGACAAACACAATGAACTGCTGTACATACACGGATGATCAAGAACAAGCATATGTGAATGGATTCTGCTACCAGCTCCTTCAAACTACATCTAGTTAACTTAGTGATGGCAAAGTACAGTCAGAATTTATCAGCTGAGCTCTCTATGTATTGCCAGTAACAGAATAAATACATAAAAATCATATTATTACACATATTAGAGGCACATAATGAAAAAAGTTAATTTAGATGATGAAATATTTCTAAAAGTGACAAAAGACTTTCTTTCATACAACAAAATAACACATATACAAAAAAAAAAAGTTATTCATAACCTATAAACCCCACTTCAAATTAGCTCCTTGGGGTAAGGTCTGCCTGTAGTAAACTAATTTCACAGAATGGAGTCATCCTTGAGAAGCTAACAGGGGGAAGTTTTCTTGTCACTCAACATATTTATGGAGGTATAATTTTGAATAAAGGATGAAAGTTGCTAGTGACACATTACAACACTTCATTACCATTACAGCTAACAAAGCACTTACTTGAATATGAAATGAAATTAATGGTACAGATTAACTTCACTTTCCTCAATTTTGATATACAAGAATTAAGATGTTCAAAACTTTTATTTCATTGAACACACTGTTATTCTATTACCTGAGCACAATAACCACCATGAGAATTTGATTTAGTTTTTTAGTAAAGAAATTATGCAAGAAGCTGAATTAAAACTTTAAAGAACACTTACTGTATGTGTGAATGATGATAAAGAAAGTCTATTATTCAAAATTTTCCTGCAGGGAGGAATATTAAAAAAAGTCATGTTATCAGGATTCAAATTCAGTTAACTTCCTGGTAAAAATTAAAAGTGGTAACCACTAAATTAACATGTATCATAGGTAATTAAAACACTCAATAAGTGGTACTTGTGAGTTATCGGGACACATCGCTTTAAAAATAGGTTAGGCTAGGTCAGGTTAGTGTCATTTATTGAAATAAATATAATAACTTTCAAGTATACATCACTTATCCACACACACACATATTAACCTAACCTATTTTTAAAGCGATGTGTCCCGATAACCCACCAGTACCCAATAAGTATTAATTATTGCACTAATTATATCTCTCACAACTATATGAACTGTGCATGCAGAAGAGAGTCAAGGATTCCGGGCTTCTTTCTGTTTTTAAATGTTAATCCTCAAATTAATACTGAATCTTCTTTCAGTACAACTTTTAGGTAAGAAATGAACTTCCAGATGGTGCACTTATATAAGCACTAGAATAAAAATGTAAGTACATCAAAAAATTTAATGGTTGCTATCGCATTACATTCATTGCAAGCTTTATATACCATAGGGGAAATAAAACTCCATGACAGGACAACATTTTTAATAAAAATATCAAGAATTATGAACCTCATATTGCACACTCAACTAGAGCTTTCGAACACTACCTGATGAATTTCTACACTCCCTGCATTTTAAAGAATATACTGCCAAAATAATTACATGAAACACAAGTAAATACATTGTGTGCGTGTGTGGGGGGGGCACACGTGTGCGCATGAATATTGAGATAAATAAGAAAACAATGGAAGACATAAATGAATAACAAATAAATGTGAATTAATGAATGAAAAATAAAGAAACAACGCAAAATCAAATGCATGCAAAAGTTCACACACACAGAGAGAATAGTCAAAGAATCAAGACTCACCCTCCTCCTCACATGCTGACACCAACTCAATGAACTGAAGAGCGCGTGCTGCAATGTAGGATGGTTTGAAAGCAGCCATAATAGTGTTCAGCAGAAGTGCACTGTTGTTGCATTTTTCCTTGCACTGGGCTAAAATTTCTATTAACTGTTTTTCAGGGGCATTGGCTGCCACACCTTGCAAGATCCAGTCCAGGGCCGGTGTATACAGAGTCAGATATGTAGACAGATCCACTTTCTGCCTACTTAATTCTGCTCGAACACTGGGGCTAAAAAGCTAACCACAGAAAATATTATCCATATAAAGCACAAGTGAAGATCAAAATATGTGGCAAAACTTATTCGCATACAAACAGCCTATTGTCCATAAATCACTGGATAAGACATAAGGCAGAGACATAAAATATTTATTAATCACCTGTTACAAAATGAGGAATAGATGAACTGATTATTTTAGGAAGAGGGTGTCTAAAAATATGTTCATAAAAATTTCATCTTCTAATGTATCAGTAGAAAAGAAAATGAAACAGAATTACAATGTATTTTCTCACCAGCATTTTCCATAAAAATAAGCAAATCATTATATATTTAATGTTATCTACAAGATGCTTAAATACGGCAGAAAGAAACTGATTTTCTAGAATGTGTGAGAAATTAAATATGAAGAATATAACCATTTAATTTAAGATCTTTCAGATTTCTCATTAAATTTCAACAGGCACTTTCCTAGTAACAGATTTAAAACTGATTTCTTATGCACCTCTAGCAGGTGTCATTGAAAGAACTGTACAAAGAAACTGACCAGATTTTACCTGATTATATGATGCCAAAAAGTCATAGAAATTTTCCTTAATATAATCTCTGTCCCCTGTAGTAACAGCCATACCAACTCGACATAAATAGCAATGAGCATAAGCTGCAACAAGTGGATCTCCAATACCACGAATCATTCGTGTCAAACGCAGAAGTGCTTGAGAAAACTCACTGTAACACAAGAATACATAAACGATACACATTAAACTAATCTAATGTACAAGAAACATAGTATTCATATACAAATTATTCTTATCACTGAATTCATTATAAGTATTATGTGTAATTTATGGCTCTATTCATTATTATATCCACAGAGCAATCAGTTTTGCAACAACAGATTTGCTTTTAAAACTCTGGCTTTCGGGTGTAAGCCACATAAAACGTTGAGCATAACCGACATTTCGGAAAACACTGCAGTTGCCATCTTCAAGGCGAGTGTGTAGTGGGTTAAGTTCTGAAAGCCTCATATGTATAGGGCAGGAAGTATGTGGTGAGATAGATTTAAAGGTGCTGATTGGTAAAGAGTAGATACAAGCTGCTCTACCGATCAGCACCATCAGTACAATGAACTCCAGCCATGAGACACAAGGACTAGAATAGATTCATATCTACAGTAAATGAACATAGAGGCCGATAATATAAAAAACATTGCATTCGGAAAATACTTAACACAGGACACCTTTCCATACTTGTCTGTAGTAACTTGATATTCAGGCCCTCATCAGTTGAAATGGGGTTCACTGTAAGGATCTAAGGATTACAGCTGAACAGCATGGGCTACAGGAGTTACATTACCTTTCCACATATCTTCTTCTTCTTCTTCCTTGGCTCTACAACCCAGTTGTGGGTCTTCACCGCCTCCTTTTTCAGAGGTTTCCTAGTTTTTGAAGAGTGCATTTGTGAGTAGTGAGTGACAAGCCCACTACCTCTAAACAATTTCTATTCAATCCCGACTTTCCTGCTACAGCCATCTAGTAGTGAAGCAGGAGAGACTTGGGTGAGAAATGGACATTGAATTTTGGTTGTGAAACATCTCGTTCATGCTCGTAATGGGACCGCTGACTTTACTTCCCCTCCGAAGGAAGGTGTGCTATGGATTTTTATCACCCTTAAAAATCCATCGACCTTGGCTGGGTTTGAACCCGCAAACCTTGGGTCCAGTGGCGAGCGAGCGAATTTGTAAAAAGATAAATAATTTTTTTTACTTACCTACAGCAAATCTACAGTTGCAAAGCTGAGTGTTGGACAGATATAACAATACAAAGAACCAGAAATTGTTTTTCTTTGTTTGGCTTGTTAAATATTATTTCCCACATTGAATATGTTATATTTTTAATATTTGGTACAATGATAATTTTTGTGAAAATCAAAAAAGTTTCATTTGAGATTCATAGAGGGATTATACTAACGCCAAAATTAAATCTGCTAAACAACTTTAAATATGGTGTTAGTGGGACGCTTTACTTTGACTGGATAATATACACACAATATTTCTGTGACTACACAAAAGCCCATGCAGGTCATATCATGTTGTAAGCAGCTCATGTTTTCTGACAAAAAGAATATGTCAAGAATTGGTTGTGTGGCTTTTTAATCATTCTCTATAAATACATTCAAACAGTCAATACCATGCTCTATACCTGGATGTAAGAAAGCTGTAAGATTTAAGAATGGCCATTTCAACATATAGACGTGGCACAAGTTCACGAATCGACGCTATCTTATAGAACCAGTTACGGCATGTCTCCTTGGCTGATTCAGGCACCATGTCTGGGGTGAAACTCTCAGGAAGTGGTGTTGGGGTCTTGCTTCCTGGACTTTAAACCAACACTGATTAATATGATGCACTTCAATACATTCTTAAGACCATCACTTAGAAGACTCATTACCATCATTATGCCCCATGGGCTATTACCAATATTACAAAACATCTTTCCATCTTTCAGTTAGGTCTTCCCAAAGATTATCTTCCTCAGGGTTAATATTTCATACTTTTGGGGGTGGCAATACTGTCAGAACTCATTCTTTCTTTAACAATTGATTAGAACAGAAAAACAATTGATAGTATGGTAGATTCCACCGTTTGTGGACATCTACCATACTAGACAGTGTAACAACCCAGAAGACAGCAATCTTCAAAAAAACAATTACACTGGTGTTGGAAGAAATACACATAAAACATGTTCAGAGGGTAAAAAAGTAGTAACCCTATTACTGGATTTTAAAACTGACTAGTAAAATAAAATATATGAATATTCTGTAATTGGAAATGTTAAACTAATAAACAAAGATCTGAGAGGAACAGTGGGCTAAGCCACACTTTATTAGAACTGAAAAAATAGAGATAAATTTAAACATATTTGCTTAACTCCACTTTGTAAGATTCTAACAGAGCATACAGCCTCTTTATAAAAGTAGAGGGTGATACTGTGATTACTCTTATTAACTATTCAAGATATTCCAATGTTGTATGTTAGTCCACTGTTGTTCCCAAGTCTTCAAATGTTGAGTATGTATAAAAATACTTACACATAATACTCAGCCTTTGTACGGAGACGATCATATACCAGCTTACCAAAAATATCAAGAATATCTGTGATAAGGACAAATTTGCTTGGATAGAACTGGATTACAGAAGTATCCACAAGAAGTTTAGAACACTGAATAGCTATCTTCAATGCTTTCACACGCTGGTCATGATGCCAAGCTTGAACCAATTCCTGATTAAGCTGTTCAATGCGATTCATATATTCTTGTTGGGTCAGATTCAGCATTTGTCGAACAGAACCTTCTTCGAAGTCATCTAATTGTTCCAGTCGATTCTTTACCTTATCCACAACAGAGCTTTGTGCTTTCACCACAACTAAAACAATTCCATGTGCAATCAACATCACAAAATGTAATAAATTCTATTTTTATCATGTTCAAGCATATAAGGCTGCTCTTGTCTGGGATTACAATGTTACAATAATAATTAATGCAATCTGCCACTCAATACACAGTGACACTTCACAAGCCAAATTCTGAAGAAAGTCTAAAACTAGAAAGATACACAATGACAATTACAGAAAGTTGTCTCTGAGCAACAAAGCAAATGCGGCAATTAACAGAATACTGCTACTGCATACATGTAAATAGGCAACCTTCGTCATACTACATTCAGTTAACTATGTGCAAACTCCCATGCATAATTTTTTTATTTACAGTTATCCGCAATTCAGATCCTTTGTCTGTACTTTTATCTATGCAAGAACAAATACATCTCTTAGATGTCTCTAATAAGAAAATCAGCTTTGCAGTTTCTTTTCTTACTCTTGAAAGATCAAAATTTTCCATTTGGATCTGTAATTTTCATCATTCTTGTGAATTTTTATACATGAATACTGAAATATGAAAAACAAGAGACAGGATGAATTTTAATTCTGGTTAAATGTGTCTGTATACATGTTTTCCAGCCATAACAGTTACTTCCCTAAGTATCATACATATCATTAATAAGCATATGTTAATCCCTTCAAGGTAACAACACACGTTTCAACAACAAAGTTGGAGCATCTCTCACATTATGGTTCAGATGGCTGCCGATCAGGAAAAACAAATGTTCTGTGCCTGTCCTACGATACATACTAGGGAGATAACTACAGCAGTAGATTCTAGTCTTCTGACTATATTTTACTGCTAGTTTAATGCCTTTAACCTCCCACATGGGAGGAGGCCAAGGCTCAAATTCGGGCTGTTGCGCCATTGTAAGAAGTTCAATACCTCTAGTCTACAGACTATGCTTTTTTAAATACAAATTATCTATGTGAAGATGCACAACTGAATTATATACTTATTTTCAGGAATACCATAAAATTGCTAGGAAATCAATGCACAAATACTACTTTTATACAGATCTGTGACCATTTTAGACTATAAAAATTGTGTTACAATTACTTCCTTACAATATAGCACAAGAACTTTACATGGGAATTTCAGATGTCTAGGAAAATACCAACAGTAACAGGATTAACTGTGATACCCACCTGAAACTCCCAGTCATAACCAAAAATGAAATAAAGTTATTCAGAGAAATAATATTTATTGTTCTCTAATTCAGAAAAATCAAAGTACATGTTGGTATGCCGCCAGCAGACAGGCAGAATCATATTAGGGTGGCTATTAAATCCTTTGACAGTGTGACAAATTCAAATATTTAGGAACAGCAATAACAAATAAAAATGATATTCATGAGGAAGTTAAGAGACTAAATTCTGGAAATACTTGCTACTTCCCAGTTCAAAATATTTTGTCTCCCTGTTTGATTTCTATAAGCCTAAAGATTAAACTATACAAAACAATAATTTTGCCTGTTGTTTCATATGGATGCGAAACAAGGTCTCTCACTCAGAGGGAGAAACATAGATTGCAGGTGTTTGAGAATAGGGTGTTGAGGAGGATATTTGGGCCTAGGAGAGAAGAGGATGGGGCATGGAGAAAACTGCATAATGATGAGCTTAAGAATCTGTACTCCTCCCCCAAAATTGTCAGGCTGATTAAGTAAAGAAGAATGAGATGGGCTGGGCATGTAGCACGCAGGAATGGGACAAGAGGTGTGCACCGGGTATTGGTCAGAAATCCTGAGGAGAAGAAACCACTGGGGAGACCTAGACATAGATGGAAGGATAATATAAAGCAGGGTCTACGGAAGGTAAGGGTTGAGGGTGATTGGATTTTGTTGGCCCAGGACAGGGACCAGTGGAGGAACTTATTATTTCAAATGTACAATATTTGTTACATACCTTTCTCCCCTCCAGACAGGAAGCTTGTGACAATTGATAATTTTTCTGAAGTGGTGAATTTGTTTAATATGGCAGACTTTCTAGCAGCCCATGGCTCAACAGCATCATCCAGTAAAGTATCTTTGCTCTTTCTTTGGTCACTCTGTACTGGCTCCCACTATAAATATAACACATATATATTACATTAGAACTCACATCATATAATTTCATCACATTGATAATAATTTTGACATTTCAGATACACACCATGTCAGCAGCCATCTTGGAAAGGGGGTCCATTTCTTGGCGTGCAAAATGGGTTAGGGGATCTGTGCCTTCAAGAGCAGCTGCCAAAGACTCCAATGTTGGTGTTGGTGTAGAAGAGCCAGTACTACTAGTAGTGCTTCCTCCTATTGTCCGTCTGATAACACGAGACTCTGTTACCTGTACCAAGTGAAGTTGAAATGTTCAAATTTACACAAGATAGTTATGCTTAACAATACAAGTCTCGGAAAACAAAATTACCGTAATCATAAGAGGCTTCAGTGGATGATCTGATACCTCTTCTAATGACAGTTGCCTCTTCTGTCGATCTGCTGCATAGTCGTATACTCGGCAAGACCTATTTAATAACACAAACCATAATACAAATTCCACATCCAAATAACACACTTAATTGGCAAACCCACATACTAATATTATACACATGTTTCTCTTACCATTCACAAAGTGAAGGGGATTTAGTTGTTGACATTTTGGGGTTCCGTAAACTTATATTCTACACTTGATACAGCACGTAAAATTTACTCATGCTACGTTACGAATAACCGAAAGGTTAAAAATATAAGCCAACGCCATAATGCGTACATACAGAATTAATAAAGAACTTCTGTTCAAGCTACAAAAAGAATTGCCGCCTGCTGTATTGAAGAATGACTAGATATCTTGGCAAGTGGGCGGTTCTTTCCAAGCTGGAAGAACAAGAACCCGTTGGGGCATCTATCCGCAGCACAGTAAAATTACTTGAGAAGAGTACACTCTACTCAAGATAGATGTCGCCAGCCACACAGCTCTTCGGTTGTATAAACCACATCGACACTGATTGCTAGTTTTTCTTTCCAAGTCATCTTATTTACGGATCACAGATAATTAACAATCACACACTTATGTAGGGACGGAGAAAACAATAATCCAACATTTTAATTTGTTTATGTTGGTCACGCTAATAGATAGAGTACAAGTCTGTGAAGGTGGTGTGGTGTAGATGTAGAGGTCCGCAATGGCATTTGCAATAAAACTCTCTCGGAAGAAAGCTTGGTCGAAACATGGTCTTACTACCCGTTGAGGTGAATTTGTCATGTTGCTGATATTGTGTATCGATAATCAGACTAGCGTTATTGAAAGATACGCTTCTGTTCAAGTCCAAGAACAAACACAACAAATAAAAACACGTAATTCTCTAAGTTTTATGTGTAATGCACAGGAATTAGGGCTTAGTGTAATTCATTATTCAGAAGTAATGTTCAGCATTGTGAAAAAATTATTAGGTATCTGAACAAGCGTTTGAAGATGTAACTGAATTGTTATCGGTTGAGGCGTGGTTGGAGAAGACTGGAAGAAGGCACTAAAATGGAAGTTGTAAAAATCGCGATGGGTGGTCACACAAGTCAAACCCCCGAAGTTACAAATACCGGTTACTCACGGATATTTGAGTATCTGGTTGTCGTTCTGCTATTCGTTTATTGCTACGGTTCATAATTATGGGGCAATGAGTGGTAAAGGGTGAATGTGCATAGAAAACTTAAGTAACACAGCTTAGCATGTTCCATATGTTGTGTTGACATCTGCAAATTATTTAATTGTCGATGGTTGAACTATGCAGCATAAATTGTTGAAAGTAAGATAGCATCTGTAGTAGCCTTTGAAGAAGAAAGTTTTGTATCAGTATAGCTACTATAGATGGTCTGTAACAAGAACATGACGGAACAAAAGTTAGACAAGACTTCTACTTTGCAATTTATTCGTGAATGAAGTTTCTTATTTAAATTAAGTATTGTCAGCAAGAACAAAGGTAAAAGGCAATAGAAACATTTAGAATTATTTTGGTGCTTCTGGTTTTGTAATATGAAAAACTGGCCAAAAACAAAATACCAGACATTTTATATTACAGAGGTGTTTTATTTAGATAAGAATAGCCATTGCACTGCAGATCGATTAACTCTAAATCATATTGCGTGACGAAAGTGTTATGAGGCTTAGAGAATGAAGTGAAAAAAGACTGTCACACACGCCAATTGAATTTTGATATGTTTTACTTTCGGTTTCCATGGTCATTCAATAACAAGTGTGTGTATGAGACATTATGCCCAGTCTTTGCAGTTTAACGATGCTCTAGGTTGTCACCCCGGGTAGACTAGTAGGTAGATACTAATGTTTTATGGGACGAATCTGTCTCAGCTTTGAACGCTAAGTACAGTATGTAGGATTTGAGTTTTTCACGTCGTTGAGTCTGAAGCTGACTGTCGTGCTTTTGCGAAACCCTGTACCAACGTCGTCACAGCCCAGAACATAGTCATTTCCAACGCTGTGAAAACTTAAAATCTCACCTTTACTAATTTAGATAATGGTATTTGTCATCAATATTAATTTTTGCAATTGATTTACACCAACATTTGATTTGGGAAAAACAGAAACGAGACAACTGGATGATACAAGAGCAGGGTGCATCGCACACAGATGGCAGCATATGATGGGCGGGAACTTGCTCTTGAGGCACAGAATTTTGAAGCATTGCATTGAAGTGCCGTAATCAGGGTCGGCGCCAGAGGTTAGCAAATTATTAAATTGTTTAATGGAGCCATAGTTGAAGGGGCGCTAAAAAGAGCCAACGTTTAAACAGACGCATGTGCGCATCTGACTGTCTTATGGATCCATGGAATGTAATAAAATATTATTATTATTACACCCCACCCTTACTTATATCCGGGAATCTGACAGGGTTGCCAATAGATTGTTTATCATAGATTGTAAAATGTACTGTCGTTTTTGAAGGACTGTGGGTAGAGGAATGCAGAGTTAAGAGATGTCAGTTGTAGTTGCTGATACGTTAACGAATTTTGTGTGATATTATTGGTCTATTCATTGACATAACAAATAGAAAGTAGCTCCAGGTTTATGTTCTCTGACATTATCTCGTTGTATGCACGATAGTACCTATACGTTCAGTGATTGTTATAGCTTCTTTGCAATCCCGCGTAGCATCACTAACAAGGAAGGACGCGTAAGAAGAAAATGGGGGATAATCGTAAGTAATGTTTTATCAAGTCATTATTTGTTTCACATTTGTTTAATTGCAACATCCTGTTGCCAATTCAAAGTAATGATATATTAATATTAAAATCAGTATTTTTCAATGAGTTGCCTAATGGAGTATTCGTTGCCGGCGTTTGTGAATTGTAGTCAGAATGTACAGGTAGGCTTATGTTGGATGTTCGAATAGAAATATGCTAGGAACGTGTAAATTCTGTTTCATAATACGGACATTGCGATGAATGAAATTTTTTTGTGCATTATCCTCCGTTTTGTGTGTTTTCAATGATACGGTTCAGTAGTGAGGCTATGGATTGATGTGTTCGTTTTGCATTTAGAGTACGGAAATTACAATTCGGGAGGTACAGCGTACGGGGGCTATGCAGGTTATTCGCAGCCTGCCCCAGCAGCAGGCGGTGCTGGAGCTGCAACTGCTGCTGCCCCGAATTATCCGTCAACACAAGGATATGATCAAAGTGGGTATAACCAACAGGGTTCATGGGGACAACAACAAGGTTATGGAAACTATGGAACCACTGGTGACCAAACATCATACTCTCAGCAAGGTTATATGGATTCCTACTTATACTTTCTGTATTTTGAATTCATAATGAATTTCTGTATGTATATATTGGAAAGTCTGTACAGTTATGTTTGGACCGCATTAGTTGATTTTATAATGTATGGTGTTTCAAGAGTACATGAGGAAGTTTGATCAGTTATAATATTAGAGCTGTTTTTATTTAAATGGTCTTGGCAAAATTAGAATGTTCACTTAACTTTCCAGAACATTAAGACCTGTGCTATTGAAGTAAAAAATGTTCGTACTCCTTGAAACATGCCTTTCTACTGTTGGGCAGATAGAAATTTAGTGACAGGTTATATTGTTACCAGATTTACTGGCATTTATAGTCTGTTACTCTGTGAGAAAGCTTTGGCCTTGGCAGTATGGAAGTCCAGTCCCAATAACCTGCAGCCACTAGAAACTGATGTATTTCAGTTGAGAAAACATTGCGCTGTACTCCTGTTGAGTTCTGTGTGCAATTCATTGTCCTTCATTTTCTTTTGTCTTAGTGTTTACGAGAAAAACTGAACACTTTAAAAGTGGTCAGCAGTCAAAATGAAGGTAAATAATTCATAGTGAATCTAGGGAGATGATATATCATTTGAATCATTAATGTAGAGGAGCAGTGGGAAAAAGTTGATTTGCCTATTTTCCATGCAGATGAAAGTACAGCAGACTATTGTGGAGTGTCAGTTGCAACAGCGAAACTGTTTAGATGGGAAAGCAGAGTTAGAAATTGTGCAGAATTACAGTTTTTTTTTAAAGGTCTGTATGTTCTCCCCCATAATGTCTGCCTGCACTGCCAGGGTCAGAGCTTGTCTTCTGAGTAACAGACATTAAATGTGGTATAGTATAGATGCACTTAGTTTATTTTTCATTATATTTTATCTGTGGCTAAAAATATGCTATAGTTCTCAAAGAAATGCAGTGAAACTGTCAGATCAGGTAGATTTTGAAGTGTTCTTCAAATTGCAGTTGAGGAATGATGTTGATTGTCTTCTGGTTTATGATGCTGTGTAGTCTTGTAGGATTACCGGTGTTTGGGAGGCTGTAGGGTTCTCCAAAATGAGGATAAAAATAAATTTCTTAAGTGCTCTAAATATAATCTGTCCCTGTCTAAAGACATTTTTCATAAATGAAATAACAGATTTCTGATATTATCAGATCTCTGGCCACCAATCTTTTTCCACAAAGTCAAATGTAGTAAATTTTTTAATAAATACTCATAGCATTTTAGTAAATTGTCTTCATTATAACCTTGTGGCCTGTGAGTATGTAAGAAAGGGTTATGTTGTAATCAGAGTAAACAAGTTTCCACATGTTTTATGTACCCTGGCATTCTGAATGTGCCCAGCTGTTCAGATATGTTTTATAAAGATGTTAACAATATTGAGTACAAGTGTTTTGTGTCGGGACATTTTAAGAATTTTCCTTCTTTACTGATTTTTATCATGCTCATAGAAGAGCATATTTTCAAATAGAGGGTCTTGATTTTGCTTTTATGTTACAAACTATTGATTACGTGCAGTACATTGAACTTTCAATTATCCAGACTAATGATGCGGAAAAGAAACACAAATAATTGAAAAACACAGATAACCCAAAATATTTTTTTTGTGCATTCACAGAACCTGACAAATAACTGTTTTTACACAGCTGATTTGAGAAGTAGTTTGTAGTGGTCACTTGTTTTTGTGAACTGTTTATCCTCGTCAGTTAATGGTAGTGTGAATTCTACTGTCATTCTTCCCACCCTTATCTTCTCAGCCTCACTGGATTTATGTAAAACCACATAAGTTCTGAGATTGTTGGTATTGTGGATGTACTTGGCCTTTACCCCATAATCTGTGGCAAATAATGTGGCCAACAATCAGATTTTTTAAGTAACTTGCGCTTATATTTTACTGTTCGTACGGTTTTCTTATGTTTTTCAGCCATCTACCTTAGGATCCACAACCATCCCCATTTCACTGGAACAAACCTCCCCACCTTACCATTGACATTGATTGTAAAGCTTAAAAAATAGGAAATAAAGGTGTTGTTGACTGTATCTTCTGAAGACACTCCAGAAACCAACTCTACTCCTGAAGTTGGTAGAGAAAGATATCAAAAGTCTATTTCACATTTTTCTGTGTTTATGTAAAAAAATAAGTTTTGCACAGTTTGCATATGGATGTGGATAATCAGGAGTTTACTGGATATGTGATATATTGAGATTACTCTTGGTTTGTTAATTTTAAGGAAAAAGAATTTCTGTTTGAATATTTGTTGCATGTATTGTACTATTTTTTAAACTAAAATTTGTAGAGGTAAGTACAATTAATATATTTTTTCAAAATATGAAAGCATTGAGAACTGCAGATTAACCTAGACCACTTCAGAATGTCACTTTGCCTTTTTTTGTTATGATTTGACAAACTTGCCCTTCACTTGTTTCATTTGAAATATAGTGCATGATATAACCAGCCTAGTGGAGATCATGTGTCTCGCAAGAACTCAAAATATGGGGGGTGATAGGCCCAGTAAGAAGGATGTTTAAATTTGCCGAATGATATAGAAGCAGTGGCTTACCCTGGAAATACCACGTCTTAGGTCATAAGTAGCGACTTCCACAAGTAGCACCAAGTTTAGGTTGGATATTCTTTAGTTTGTTATACTTTCCTCATTTTAATAATTACTTTTGCTGTTAGGAGGGAGTTACCCATCTTATGATCATTCATCTGGCTATGGATCAGGACAGCAGCAGCAACAACAGCCGCAGCATCACCATCAAGGAGGCTACCAGTCAAGTTACCCAACACAACCACCACCTTACGGTGACCAGAGCAGTGGAGGCGGTGGTGGAGGTGGTAGTGGTGGTGGCGGCCAGTATTCAGGTTATAATCAGCAGGGATCTAGCGGAGGATATGGACAACAGTCTGGTGGCTATGGAGGACAACAGGGTGGTTATGGCAGCCAGGGCTATGGAGGTATGTACATACGTGTGGATAGAGTTCATTATGTGTTGTCTAGCATTTGGACTGCTCTTCCTCCTTTGTCAGCAACACCACAACACTAGGAATAGGAAAAGTAACAGGATACGTGGACTGCCTTAGAAGGAAGCCGTAGAAATTTGCTGCCTACATCCCAATAACTTTAATAGGGACAGGGGTTTCACTTTGAGTTGGGCGTGGAATCCTGACAAACTTGATGAAGCAGTCTGGAAATAGGAAATATGGGCCACACAACATGAGCACTGACTTTGCCCGTCCGCTCTGACTAGGTCTAGCAATGAATACCAGTTCCAGACAGGTGTGTATATATGAGATGAGTGATATCCAGCCACATCAAAACCCTGAAGATGGGGACAGATGGTTCTCGAATGTTCATGTAAATTAAATTCTGAAAGCTTGTGACGATGGTGCTTCGTTGAAATAAAGAGTTTTCTGGATGTTTTTCATTGTCTAATAAATAAAATCCATGACGTTTCAGAGATGGGACTCTATGTCCTTCTTTGGGTATGCCTACTCAGTTGGGCCCAATCCGAAATGATTTATGATTTTATTTATTAGATGATGGAAAACATTCAGAAAACTCTTTAGTTCATGTAAAAATTTGACAGGGCTGATTGCCTGAGAAGATTTTATTGAGTTCAGTTGCCATTACAGCTTTGAAGCATAACAAACAGTTCTATGAAATGAAACTGATTGAGGGAAATCACCTCATTTTATATGGAATACCATAAATTTTTTCCCCCAGGTCATGCAGGAGGTGGTTATGGGACTGGTGGCTCTGGTGGTAGCAGAGGTGGCGGCGGCGGCGGCGGCGGCTATGGGTGAGTTACATTTGTATTTCTGTATAAAAATTTATTATTTAGGAGCTGTGGGAGAACATTAATAAATTATTTGATGGTATAAAACAGAAAGCTGTGAAAATAGAGTAAACATAGTTGTGATTCCAGTATTATTTTTCAAGCCCTTGGGTAAACTGGGAACTGTTACAGAAAGAGAATTGTAGGAATGGCTTCTGCTCGACTGGAAAAAAAATGTCATCTCTCTGTAGTGTTCATAGAGAAAGGATTGTACAAGTTGCATAATCTAAGTTGGGAAATGTTCATAAAAGTGAGGATTATACACATGACATGTTCAACTAGGAGAATGTTTTTACAAGTTAATAGGGCACGTGCAGTCGAGATAGAAATCCTTTTGGATGGACGTCTTGGTTGCATGAGTAGAATGATCTGCAGATAGCACACACACACACAACACACACATTAATTTGGATGTATACTGTTACGTTTTATGGTGGGTGCAAATTTTGTTATTTTAAGTCGAAGATACCATGGTTGTGCATAATTGATATATATTAACTGTTGGATTGTTTTATGTGGAAGATACCATGGTTGTGCATTGGCATGAACTTGTGTTTGGAAAAGCTTTCTTCATCAGTGATGTGGATACTACAGATTATCTTTTAAATGTTACTTGATGGTTGGTGAATTTTAAAATACATGCACATTGGTTTGACTGTCTCACTTAGACAATAGCTGCACTGTCACAGAAAATGTGAAGTGTAGTTATATAATATTTAATTATCAGAGAATATTGAAATTGCTCTTCAAGGTGAGTTTTTTGGTATTTGGAGATATGATTTTGGGGGTGTGAAGTTGAAATGTTGTTTTACAGATGATGGTTCAGAGGTGGTTTTTTCAGTTTACATGTTCGATTAATATAGAATGGTTAAAGTAGTTTATTACCAGGTGCTAAATATATATATATATATAAAAGGTTAAAAAGTACTTACAAAAATATTCTCCTGGTTTATTGTTTGTCAACATATTTTAGGGAAGATGTTCGGCTGATGAAATATTGCTGTGTATACATTTGTTTCTTTGCTGATAGTTTTGTGCTACCATTAATGAAAATGGTGTTTTCTTAAGTCTCAACAGGTTCTCATAAAAGAGTAGTGTGTAATATATTTGACATGTGACAATATGTGTTAACATGATTATATCCACGAGATGTTTCGAGCTCAGTATAAATTTAAATTTGCAAAGTGTCTTGATCATGGAATGTGCTGTAAAGGCCATTATTTATTACCTTCCATGCAAGTATTAGTGTTACTGATAAAAATAATTCTTTTGTATATGAAGGTTACCGAAGGGGAGATGATATAAACTAGAAGTTAGTAAAAGTGTTTTGATGTTGGTGTTATAAAAGTGAAGTGGGTGTAAATAGACAAAACATATTTACCACTGAAGTAATGAGCCCTTTTGTATATGTAAGGGTGTACAAGGTACAATGGTTATGGTGAAAATGGTTTTGGTATTGTGATAATGAGGTTCGCGTTAAATATAAGAAGAGGTTTCTGTCAAATTCTATGAGGTATTGAAAGGTCTTGACAGTGGTTTTCATTTTGCATAAATGATTTCATAAATGAAAGGGGGCTGCAAAATTTCCACCCCTTGAATCTCGTGAAACAAGTCTTGTGTGAAAATGGCACCTTGGAATATGTAAAATCTCTGAGAATCTGTAAAGAATTGACATGGACAATCCTAAGTAATGTTATGACTTGCCAACTGTATGACATTCCCAAGTCCCATAATCTTTTGCTCATAATGGTAAAACCATCAATGTTACTTTGCTTCTGTCACTTTCCAATACTGCAATTTATATGCCTACCAGCATGTCACGTAGTCATTGTGTACTGGAATTGCATAAACCAATTTAATGTTTTTATTCATTGTGGAACGTTTTCACCACTTTTGTTTTTCAGATGAGAACATAGCCAATTCATAATCTATTTTAAATTAGTGGCTTCACAATGATTGTAAAGAAACCTAATGAGTTAATTGCACATACATCATTGTGTTCAGTTGTGTCCTATTCTTGCAAGACTTCTGAAACCTAGTTACTGACACTTAGATTAACCATTTGGATGTGAAGCTTGTCTAAATAATAATTAAGAATTTAGTCCATACCTCAAAGAAAACACAACACATCACCATTACAAAGATTGACTTGTTAGTGCTGTTCAAGGAAGTAATCCTTGTTTACACTCAGAGTCATACAGAGGCCATCATTACAAAATGCTGCTGTTGTTGTTTTTCTTCTTCTATGGTGCAACAGTCCAAAGACGAGCCTTGGCATCCTCCCATATGGGAGGTTTCTTTGTCTTTGAAGTGTGCATTTATGAGTAGTGAGTGACAAGCCCACTGCCTCTGCACAATTTCTGCTCAATCCTGATTTGTCTGCTAGAGCCATCTAGTAGAAAATCAGGAGAGACATGGGTGAGAAATGGCCACTGAATTTTGCTTACAAAACATGTTACTTATTGTTAACAGCAGCTGGTACATATAGTTAGCATTTGGCTTAATAAGTTTGATGAACTGATGCATCTTAATTGGTTGCACACTGAAGGAAAAATATAATTGTAAAAAAGGAATTTATTAAAGTATTTTTTGATGGTTGAAAAGTATCATAATGATAGTGGAATTAGGAATGTGCATTAAGAATTAAGTTCATACAGTGACATAGAACATAGGTTGCAAAGTGTTAGGAGACTGCAAATGTGTATGCATTTGTGGACAGAACTCATGATGCACTTCAACTTATGCAATAGCATGCTAGACACATGTGCAGGTGACAATCAATTTAAATGCTAGTCAAGTCAGTTTTTTATTGATTGCATTCTAAAATATCAAGATTCTTTAGCTTACTACTGCTACATATAATTAAATTATTTTTATGACCTGTTTGTTGAATGTAAAAATATTTCCAATTGCTAATCACGTTTTATGGTGTACAGTTGGTAGACATTTAATTTGCAATGCCATTGGGTGGCATAAAGTTTGTGTTGAATAGAAGGTACAGACCAGTCTGATCCATATTACTCAGAAAGTCCAGAGTGAACTCGGCGAATAGCACTGTGTAGTGTGGTGGTTTATATGCATGTTTATTGCCTATGACAGTGTTAAAATGTTTTCTTTTTTGCGCTTCTGATATTTGTTAGCAGATACGGCAACAATTAAATGTGCGGCAACAATTAAATGTGCGGCAACAGTTGTGTGATGTGAAAACTTACAGAAATTGCATCTGTTAAATTTCTTTACTGATCCAATAGAAAGAAAGATAGAATTTTCACTTTAATATGAGCCTGTCAGGTTCATGTAACTTTAAGTATCAGAAAATGGGGGTGAAGTGTAAATGGCTGAAGTGTTAGCAGTTTGTCTGCTGTAGCAGTTTTTGGAAGTATTTGTAGATGGAGGCTGAGGTACTAAATAAAGACCAGTTCCTGGGTGAGGATGTGTACCAGGTGTGAAGGTGTGTATATTGACAGGCATGTTTCTATTTAATATTTCATATAAGGCATTCTAGCTAGTCGTTATTTCTTGATTTTAATTAATTCTGTAGGTCGCCAGATGTAAGAACTTTGCTGTTGCAAGAGCTGTATAAAGGAACTGGGCTTTAGAATTTTTTCATTATTATTAACCAACTTAGTAGCTGCTTTCAGCAGAGATGAAGGCCTTATGTCCTGAATTTTGGTGTAATTTATTTTCCTTTCATAGTATATGTACTGAATAGGTTCTGGAGTTCTGAGTACATCAGTTTTAATATACCATACTAGTATTTTCAGGAGACTGAAGAAGAATACAGCCATTTCTCCATGTTCACGTCTTTTTCTTTTACAGCAGGTGAAGCATGTATACCATTTCTTCCATTTATTGTTTAGTTCTTCCTTTAATACAGTTACACTGTTAGTAACAGGCATATTGGTAGAGTATAGCATGATGGAGACAGTTTCTCTTTAAATATTAACATTAAGTTACAACTGTATAATGCTTTTACATGGATAAATGTTTATAGTTTGGGTTCAGCATTCTCATGGTAAATTACCTCTTAATGGAGAATTGGCTGTACACCCAGAATCTGGAAACCCAAGATTTTGTTGCAGATTCTTTTCTGAGTTGCCTGCATTTTACATTATCATCCAGTTACTCAATGCATTAGACCTAAAAGATATTTTCACACTTACAGAAATCAAGAAATGTTTGTGATTTCATTTTTGTTGATCTGTTAATATCGCAAGAAAGTATTTCTGGGTTGATTCCATTATGAGCAATGTTACCATATATAAAATCCCACATTCCCTGTCCACTGATTCCGACTTGACAATTTGACGAGTTGTTGCATTGGATAGCTGCAAGTTTGTAGCCAGGTGGTTGTAGCAGTGACTGCAGTCAGCCGAGGTTCACCGTTAAGCCAGCAGGATCAGACCTCACACTCTTCAAGCGAGAACACATGCACACCACGTACTGATTCAGTGTTATTGCTTCTGTTTTAGCAGTGGCGGCAGGGGTGGTTTTAACAAAGGTAAACGCACCAGGATACAAACCTGGTGCCACTTATTTGTTTTAATTTCTTGGATTCCTGTTACTACAAAGTATGGAGGCTTGTTTTCACTGGTTTAATTACACTTGCTTTAATTGACATATTGGCAGCTCAGAAATATGTTATATTGGAGGTAAAATATAATTACATTGATACTGTGAGTGTGTTGCTTAGGTTGTGTGACATGTTGGAAATGAGGTTTTATCTCAACAGTTTCTGTTTAATGTATGGTTAATTATTTTTAATTTAAATACAATATAATCTGTTATTAAAGGAGGACATCAGGTAAGTTTCATTCCACTATAGATTGTGATCTGACTTGTAATGTCTGAAATCTTATTGAAGCCAGCTTTTTTATATAACAGTAATATGTTGCATATCAGTCAATATTGGGCAGGGAGAATTATCTTTTGCTCTTGCCTGTGTGTGTGTTCTGTTCATCTGCAGATTTCATTCACATGAAAGACTGTGGTGGTCATTGTATGGCAATCTAAAATCCATTTAATGTACAATATGAACAAGTGTGGTTTCTATTTGACATATTTTTCTTTGCTTCCAAAATGGAATAGCAGTGTCATCAAGCTTTAGTGAAAACAAGCCGCATGAAAGGGCTGCTTTCATCTTACTGATTTTATCGCATTTCACATTATCGAATCTAATTTTATGATGTCTTACCCTTTAAATTAATTTTGTGTAACTGTACTATATTCTGAGCATTCTTTAATGCATTGAAGTGAATGTTCACAGTGATAAATTGTTACTTTGGACATTCAGATTACTCTTCTTTCTTGTTACTACTGTCTTGCACATGACATTTGCCTTGGCCTTGTAACTAGAGTGTAATAAGTGATGGAAGTTAGTTGCTGTAGAAGTGTTTAATATTACCCCTTCACCACAGAATGATGGTGACTTCCATGATTATTATATCCTCATGTACTTGAAACTCGATAATGTGAGCAGTCAGATGTGAATGTAGTTCTTCCATGATATTCTTTGATCAGCCATCTGGTTCAGCGATCTTGTTTGTGCGAGCATTTCTACCACCATAAGCCCCTAGTGACCATTACATTTTGCTGCAATAATGTCTGCTACATTTACCCCATATTGTTCGAAACACCGGAGCCCGGTAGCTACTGGCACATTTTATGGTGTATGGTGATTAGCACAAGAATAACATTGGTTATTTGGTAGCACAATATGGATTGAATCCAACCAGAAGGAATAATCATGGTATATGTGTTATTATCACACTGTATACAGTCGTGCTACTGTTAATGATGGTTATAGTCTTACATTTTATTAGGGTTGTACTGATGTTCAGCTTTGAATTGTGTGTAGAATTGTTGAGTCTTTCTGGACTGGAAAATATTAAAAATATTAATAGAAATTTTGTAACCATATACTTACTTTGAAAATATTTGTGTAGAAGGTAGTTTTGGATTAGCCTAATTGTCAGAATTTCAAAAATTGATTCAGCACAACCCTAACATCTGTATCAGTTCAAAACAAAAGTTAGTTTGCCATGATGACATATATTGGAGGTGGAAAAGTGAGTATTGGAATGTTAAGTAATGCACATATAATTTTTGCTTCCACTGTGTTGCTTGCTTACTGAATAATAAATGGACTTCAACCTTGTGTTGGATACTATGATCCCAAGTGGGATGTTAGTAGGTACTAGCTGAAGTGTTTCAGAGGTTTCTGTGATCTTCAGGGTATTCATATCTGTCAACATTGTAATTTGATTGCACCGTGAACCCATGAGGGTGAGAAATTGGCTGTTATTGTTTAACAGTCACATGGTTGAGCTGTCAGTTAAAAAAAAGAGCACAACTTAAATCAAGTTATGCAAAACGAAGCATTAGATAATTGTGAAATAAATTGGTTATCAGAAATATGAGGTAATAGTGTAATTACGGGTACATTTTAAAATGAAATGTGTTATTTGTGTATATGTATCCACTGGCAATGAAGAACAGGCCATTGAGGTGCAGAGCTTTAAGTTACACAGGGTTCATTATAGTATTCAGCGTAATACAAGCTGTCTCATGTGGTCTAGTTTCTCGTATGCATTATCATGGTTATAAAATGTGGCCTTTGGTGAATCAGTTGTGAATTTGGTCATATATTGCATTCAGATGTGCATTTCATGGTAAAATGTGTTGTCACAAAATATTCACAGAAGATATAAAGGCAATATAATTATAATGTATGGCATATGACATAACTTCACAAGCATTATTAGCGTAATTTTAATAAGCGGACTCTTCTGTAGGTACTAGCAAGGCAGGTGTTGTAAAGTATTGCATACTGTAAAAGCAGGACATTCTTGTTACAGTGTGGATCAAGAGGTGTGTGTTTTGCAGGTTATGGGGATCGAGGTGACATGATCACACAAGAAGACACAGTGTTTGTGTCAGGAATGAATCCTGCTTTGACTGAAGAAGACATTCAGCAACATTTTGGTGCAATTGGTGTCATCAAGGTTAGTACATGAAGTAGGTTTCCACAATTGGATTGGATGTTTATGTTTAAATACTTGTTGAATGGTGGTTTGAATTTGCATATTACTGAGCAGACAATTTTAATTTAATATTCATTATAATTTTTACATCAGTGTTCATGCATGCACTGGTGCAAGAATGACATGAGATCATTGTTGGGGCAGGTTGTGCAAAAGTGGCCTTGGATCACATTACTGCAGTAGTGACCTGCATGATGTGTGAAGAGCACCTTTGGAATGTCAGTGTGCTCCAAAGAGTACACCTTTTCAGTCCTCTTTTATTATTATTGGCTATTGATAGCAAAGAATGGGCTATGTTTTTAAATGTTATTAATTGTGTTACTTGCTAAATTTTAGACTGACAGGAGATCAGGAAAGCCAAAAATATGGATGTATAAGGACAAGATTACTGGCAAACCCAAGGGGGAGGCCACTGTTACATATGATGATGCCAATGCTGCAAGATCGGCAATAGATTGGTTTGATGGTGAGTTGTATTATGTAATGATCTTGCACTATTTTCTCAGAAAGTGCATGACAAGCAGGAAGAATGTTCAGTGGTAATATTCACATACATTTCAGGAAAGGACTTCAAAGGATCTATTATCAAAGTTCAGATGGCTCAACATAAGAACAATTATGCTAGTGGGCGTGGAGGACGTGGTGGCAGCAGCGGTAGCAGTGGCAGTGGTGGTGGAGGTGGCAGCAGTGGCGGCGGCGGCAGCAGCCGGGGTGGTGGCATGGACAGAGGAGGGCGTGGAGGAGGAAGGGACAATGTTCGTGTTGAGAGTGGTGGAGGTAAACAGCAACTTGCATTGTGCTTTGCTCACTTAAATTATTTAGAGGCTATATGCATACAACAATGTTACACAGGCAGAATGATAACAGGAATGTGATTTAGGTTTTGGTCGTGATGGAGATTGGAAGTGTCCCAATCCAGAATGTGGCAACACAAACTTCTCATGGCGAACTGAATGCAATCGTTGTAACCAAGAGCGACCTGAGGGAGTTGGGGGTGGAGATCAACCTGGTAAGTTTTATAGTTTCATCTTGTGAGCCAAGAAAGTTTTTGTACATGTCTTTTTACAATCTTTGAGGTTGTATTTGAATTCTGTGAGGGTTAGAATGACATCCCTTTTGGGATTGTTCTTTGCGAAGAACCAGAGGCACTGGAAGGTGTTTGAACATCAGTGGAGCCTGGGCCTGTGTAGATGGCTGGAGGAGGACAGTTACAGTAACCTTTGAAAATGAAGTAGGTCATTGGCTTATGGTGAGGGTTAACTGTCATGTGAAGTTCAAAAATTACACTTCAATTGTCACAGGAGGTAAAGAGTCAGGTTTACCCTTTGCTTAATTGACCACTGCCTGATCAAAAGTATCCGGACACCCCTCTAAACGTAAACTCAAGCCTAGATATCACTACGACCGCCGCTGCTGCTATAAAAGGAGGCAGAGGGCTCGATGTTGTTCAGTGCTACGCGATACCGACAGAATGGGTGGAGCAAGGGAGCTCAGTGACTTCGAACGTGGTATGGTTATTGGTTGCCGCATCAGTAAGCAATCCGTTAGGGCCATTTCCGCCCTTCTCAAGTTGCCCAAGTCGACCGTCAGGGACGTGATTGTGAAGTGGAAACGGGAAGACACAACCACAACAAAACCATGGCCGGGTAGACCATGTGTGTTGACTGACAGGGACCGTCGAACATTGAAGAAGGTAGTACGGGAAAATCGCATGTCATTGTGTGATACCATCACCCGTGAATTCTGCAGTGCCAATAATTGTGCACCTAGCACCATGACTGCTCCGGGAGTTACGAGGACGGGTTCAAAGCCCAGGCACCTGCCCATAAACCGCACATTTCGCCTGTGAACGCTAAGCGCCGCTTTCAGTGGTGTAAAGAGCGCCGCCACTGGGCTGTGGACGACTGGAGACGCGTGATTTGGAGTGATGAATCACGCTATACCATGTGGCAGTCCGATGGGAGGGTTTTGGTGTGACGAATGCTAGGTGAACGCTACATGCTGGCCTGTATAGTGCCCACAGTGAAATTTGGCGGAGGTGGGGTGACAGCGTGGGGGTGTTTTTCATGGAAGGGACTTGGTCCTCTCGTAATACTACGGAGCACGTTAAAGGCGGAAGGATATAAGGATATTTTGACCAGCTGCGTGTTGTCTACGGTAGAAGACCAGTTCGGAGATGATAACTGTGTTTCAGCATGACAATGCTCCCTGCCATAAAGCAGGGTCTGTTCGCGAGTGGTTTGTGGTCAATAAGGTTCCGGAAATGGACTGGCCAGCCCAGAGCCCCGATCCCAATCCTATTGAACACCTGGGATGAACTAGAAAGGCGACTGTGCGCCAGACCCCAATGACCCACATCACTAACTACGCTTGCTACAGCGTTGCAGGAAGAATGGTCGGCCATTCCCCTGGCGACGTTCCAACACCTGGTAGACAGTCTCTCCCGCAGAGTTAGAGCTGTAAGAAATGCCAAGGGTGGGTCCACCCCGTATTAATGTCTGCTACTGGGCAGTAAATCCGAGGGACACTTAGAAGACAGTTTCGCGTTGGTGTCCGGATACTTACCTAATTGAGGTCTGCATCATGGCTCTGCACATTCCTAACCTTATATTTATAGGTCGTGGTGGACGTGGAGGCCGTGGGATGGACAGAGGAGGATTCCGTGGCAGAGGTGGTGGTGACCGAGGTGGAAGAGGCTTTTCACGAGGAGGAATGGATAGAGGTGGACGAGGACGTGGTGGTCCCATGAGGGGTGGAGGGTAAGTTACTTTTCATTTACTGAATTGTAGTGGAGCCCTAATTGTAGAAATTCTGCATTTACAGGATGTTTCTTGTGGTCCTGAGTGAAGCTGCATGTAACTAATGTCATCAGCATCATCTTCCTTTCATGGATGAGGCAAATCACCTGTTTTGGCCTCTAATTTATTACACCTCCTCCCCACCTTGTTTTTGATCTTCCTTTGTCTCATTTGTCAGATGAGCAGTAGTTATAGACTTGTAATGGAATATGAGTTTTAAGGCTTATCAGTGGGAAGGAGTTCACTCTGGCTGCATTACAAGCACTGTGCAGAGCTCAATAGTAGGGCTGCCACCTCTGCTTCTGAGCTCGTAGGATGTTTGTTTTTGCAACCTTCCTTAGACACGCTGCCTTCTCCATGGCTGTTGAGTCACATCTACCCATTGTGAGTTTCTCCTCACCACTTGCTAGCAAGCTGGTCATTGACATGACTGTCTGGTTTATCAGGTCCTAGGCTCTCACTGCAACAAGTTGGTACCCATGGGAGGGTTAACTAATGTGTTATTGTTTGTTTAGATTTAAGGATTTATGTGCATTTTGTATATGAAAATGTTTACTATGTTAGTGTTGAAGGAAAATTTGTATGTCCCAACTCGTAAATTTTGCATTATTAAGATTGTCACTATCATTGCATGTCTCTAGTAACTTATGCAGCATAGTGATTGCCTCTGCCCAGTGTTTGGAAATGTTGCATTTGGTGATAAGTACTATAAAATGAATTGTACTATCATATTCAGTGTCATCAAATAAAACATGATATTTTTTATTCAGATTTTTAGTGTTTGATAAATGATGGCTAATAGGTTAACCTAGTGTGGAATATGTTTCAGTTGATTCCTTTTTTATTATGGCATGATTCTAAGTGAGTACTTCTGTGTTAAAGTTGTTTTGGATTGAGCAGAAAGTCTTTTTGTATGAGAAGTATTATTTGTATTGCTATTTTGTTACAAATGTCAGGAATGTCTGGTACTATGCCATGTTGGAATGTGTGCTTTTTCAACATTGGCATGCTGTTTGAAATTCTTCTTTTTGACTTTCATGTCATTGTTTTTGTAAACTTCTTTTTATGAGCTGCAATTAGGACTTGCCCCTCTCAGCTTGTCTGGGATGAACGATCAAATTTTAGGTTTTTGTGGGATCTCACCATTAACTGAGCCGAATGAATGTGTGAAAATGGCAGGACGTTGAAATATTATGGCCCCCTGAAAAAATTAAAGAATTGTTTGACTTCCATCTATTATTGAATAAAATATTGAACAGTTGCATGCAAAAAAAAGCTTCGGACTGCAAGAAGTGTGCTATGCTTAAGGTTTTTGCAAGAACTCCATATTGCAGTGTAAGAAAGGAGTTTATGCATTCCATTTAATTTTGTTTGTTATTATTCAATAAAATATTGCAACAGCTGATTGGTTAGTGCTTCAGTTTTATATTTGGGAATCCCAGGTTGAAATCAAGGCCCAGATGTCAGGTATCCTGACTGAGGATTTTGTTTTACTCAGGCGCACCAGGCAAATGCTGGGATAGTACCTCATTTGGTTATGACATTGCATTGTTTTTAGAGGTATAATACTGACAGATCTTCATCTTTCTCAACTTGTCAACTATGAACTGTGCAGGAAAAGGCTTTTGCAAGATTGAAACATTGTCATAATTTTTTCCTGACATTTATTATTTATGTGTATCATTAAATAGTTAAATATTGAATTTAATATTTTCATGTGTAATACTAATTTAAACATTTCTAGATTGCTTTATTACTGTTTGTGAATAAAATAAAATAAAAGTAATATGTTGAAGTAGCTTGTGTCAAATTGATATTTATGTGAACCAAATATAACTACATCTGTAAAATCTTATTCCACATCAGTATTTCTCATGTTCAGTAATTTGTATTATTTAATGCCAACACAGTGTTATAGTTTGTAATGTATTAAATTTGGTGTTGTGATAAGATGGTTTAGGGTAGGCACTGGTAATGGTCTCTTGTTAACATTGTTGTTGATCTTTTGGTTCCACAAAAGGTGGGAAATTTAAAAGTTTTGATTTCCTTCAACCCCCATTTAATGTTTTTCTTTGAAGGTACAAAAAGCTTATCTCCAGGTAAGTGTTAAATAGGGGGTTTACTGTTGATGGTTTTAGTAGCGCATTGATCTCAGAACTTGTTGACTAATATCACATACTGTTGTTGTTTTTTTCAGTGATCGTGGACGTGACAGGTCAAAGCCATATTAGATCCATTATTGATGTTGATTTGTGTAATCACAAAGAAAAGCTGTGTGAAGTGACAGGCTAATAAACCGTCATCACATATTGTGTCAAGCAAGACTATCAAACATTTCAACTTTTTTAAGTATATATATACAAAAAATGATTTTGTATCAAGATGCACTTGAATAAATGAAATAGGTTGCATTTGCAACTTATCAGTTCTCTCTCTCTAATGTGTGTAAATGTGTATGTGTGTTTATAGACAGTAATGACTTTGCAAACATTCACATTTGGATAACAAAATTGCACCATCACTTTCAAACATTTAAATGTGTGCCCTGTGGAAAACCAGTTGTTTCCTAAAAGCATCTCCATGTTACTCATATTTCAGTATACACCCCATTCTATAAATGTAGCAGAGCTTTTAGTTCCTTACAAAGTGAGGGAAAAAGAGCAGTTTGTGTTACTGAGAGTTCGTTAATAAAATTCTTTTGGTTCCTTTTTATTGGAGGTTCAGAAACCATTTGTATTAATCTTTCATTTTTATTAGACTGAACTTTTTAGTCCTGTCCTTTTGTCCTCTTGAACCGGTTTCCAAATGCATTCAAGTGTGTGAATTTTTGTATTCTTTGGCCCAGTTTAATGTATATATTGTAAGCTCTATGGAATGTAATATTTGGGAGTGTCCGGTACTGGGATCTTTCCATGTGCATCTGTTACAGTGGTCGCAGTAGTTTTTGGCTGGTGGAATATTCAAGGGGAAGTCTAGGAACAAGTCACTTGTATAATTTTTTGTCTGCCTCCAGGAAGGATGAGGATCTTATCTGACTGATGCCCAAACAAAATAAATATAATGACCTTGCCACCTAAAGTACACAGAGTAGGTCTGTCCACTAGCTACTCTGCCGACCAAAAACTACTGCGCCTGCTGTACTGGGTTGACCACTTTTTTTATTTATTCACGAAATTGAATTTTCTCACTTTTGCATGACATTATGGTTGGTTGTGAGCATAAAAGTATTTAATTTGTGGTCTCTGTGTTATTTCTAAGTTCATTCCAGCATGCAACGTGGTTTGATGTAAGTAGATAATTTAACTGCTCATTTCTTCTGGGAAAATTTGCACTTTTCACTCCAGAGTACATTTAAAGCATGGCACATGCAACTAAAGCATTTATAAAACAAATTATGGCAAAAGCATATCCAGCTTCTCACCGCAGTGACATGGGTTTCTGCTCTGGTCAGTCCATTTGTGATTTGTGGTGGAAAAAGTGGCACTGGGACAGGTTTTTCTCTGAGGCCTTCAGCTTTCTCTATCAGTATCTTTCACTGCTACTCCATATTTGGTCCTGTAACATCTCAGAGATGGACAGTGGGCCACTTAGTGGTAGCCATTACTTTGAAATATTGTTTGAACTCACTGCAACAATGTCATCTCACTTGAGTCTGTAAACAATAATGTATACACAATATTGCTTATGTTCTAACTGGTCTGTTATGTGTGTAGAGGCTCTAAATATAGTGGACAGTACTTTTGTCACATGTATGTAGAACTTTCCAAGATCATTGGGTTGGGTTTGTGTATTGTTACTGTAAAGGTATGGAAGGTTAGGTTGTCTTATTTTAACAGTGTTGTGATTTCCTTCAGCCTTGATGTTTACTTGGAATGTTCACAGTCTGTATTGTAAGATGCTTTGCTCATTTGCAGTTGGTCTGTACTTGGTGTTTTTAGGTACATTTAGTATGTGAGTAATGTAACAATATGACAAGTGGAAGTTTCACGTACAAAATAAAAGTGTTGAAAAAACTAGGTTTATCATGGATGCATGAATTTAACATTATTACTGTTCTTACAGCCTTTGCACTTCATAATAATAATAATATCAATTTCTTTATATTAGGGGTTTACTGTATCTATTGTTTCAGAATCAGATGCATTGTGTTGCTGGTACATGAATGTAATCCACTCCAAGCCTATTCCTCTGATGGCCACTATGTTATCCTACCATCTACACTTCGGTTTTCGGAAACATGCCATTTTGTTAAATGGTGAGCTGTTGGTACCCTGCCCTACCTTAAAGCTGGAAGACCATTCCTTGTCAAGTTTGCTCATTAAGTTATTGTATTTGAAGAACCTCAAAGCCAGTTTAAGCTTTTACATTTGACACTAGTTGACTGAATAACTGGCTTTTATGATAAGATTGGAAAGATTAATTTGTTTGAAACAAGTAGGAATTTCCCATGGATATCTCGGACCATCTATTGAAGATTAGGGAGAGATGTCTTGGCCACGTTTGTTCCATAATTACTGCAAAGAGCAGAAAGTAAAACATTTTGTCTGTATTTCTTTCTTTAATGAACAAACAAAATTGTGCTATAGTCACACATTCAAAGTCCTTGTATCTTTAATTTTTGGAAACATGAAGATCCTTATGGCTGTGAATTTATTTCAGTTCTGCATTTATAATGCAATACTATCGTGTTCAATTGCGTCCATTTCTGTAAACCTGCAAGTGTGTGCTAGATTAACCCAGTGCTTTTGTTTTTAATACCAACTCCACAGAGTTGATGGAAGGTGCAAACAGTCTAATTATCTAGCATGATGGTTAAAGACACTATACAAATATCAGAAACTATCAATATCCTCTTTTTGTTATCCTATTGTGGTTTTATTATAAGGGAAAAAGATTCAATTGCACACAGTATATTTATATCTTTAACATTGTATAATTAAATTCTGGGAAGAATTTTGCATCTAGAACTCAATTCTACATTGTTGGTAATATAAATATAGTCTGTGTGATGATATCTTTGTTCCTTTATATCAAACTATTCTGCCATAAAGCTGAGATTTAAAGACAATGATAGAACTGTGTGAGGAAGCTAGCTGATTGTTCGTTTTAAGCCTTTGCATCGCTTAAAATCATATGTTGTTTAATCTTTAGCGTGAGCAAAGAAACCAAATGGCCTCTTCCATGCTTGCGGTTTTTTTCCGTGCGGGGTAGCCATCCTGCATCACGTGGGTTATTTTCTTAACGCGGTGTTATATAACAAAAAACAGCAGATTAGTGCAACAATAATTGCGTAACGTGAAGACCACATATAAATGTTCTTGTTCTCAAAAGTATTTACCTTTTTTGTTGCTTTTAAATCGTCAGTGTGGTTATGTAAACCTGATTTTCTGATTAAACACTTCAAAATATGACATTTATAATTAATAATTTACAAATAAGGGATTGTTAGTTTCTGCACTAACATCACTTCAGGTACGTAAATAAGCATGGAGCTTCGAATGGTGAGACGATTATGTGTGGAAGTGGCTGTGATCTATTATACGGTACTTACACAAGCATTTGCTTGGAGGTGCAGAGGATAACCATGTAAACCTTAAGGATATGCGATCTCCGGATCACAATCGAAGCCGGAACCTACAGATTGCGAACCAGAATGTCTTTGCATGGCTTAACCTTAGATTTAAGCAGCCATGTAGCTCACTTTACTAATTTTGAAAGGAAAAGCAGGTGCACTATGTCATTAAGAGAGCGGACAGTTTTTACGAACTTTCTTCCTATACTTTGAACGTACGGAAGTATTACACAGTTCTTGGCACAATTTAAAATATATAGATATACAGTGGGCTGCTGAGATCAATTTAATTAGTCACAGAATGCGTTTGGACATACTGTTTATTAGTGCTAACTTTCTTTTTAAAGTTTTTCCCATCATTTGCTACCACTTTCAATTGCATATTAATGATGTAAGTTTTATGACGCACATAACGCCATATTGCTTCTATCGTACTTAGGTTGCACAACAAAAACATTGAGAACACGTGGGATGCAGTGTGTATTTCGGCATTGTTTTATTGAAAATTGTTGTTTTGTGGAAGGCTTCTGACAATATAGGACTAAACTATATTCATCTGTAATCCAGATACACTCTGAAGAAAGTGATTAATTGGTAAGTAGACTACAAATAAGGAAAGAATTTGTCGGCATTTCATTAGCACAGTTCCTGCCATGTTTGTTAAGCTGATATAAGGTAACATTATCGCTAGGAATCATATTCTGGGTAAATATTCGTGTAATCTAAATTGAAAGATGAAACCTATTACTTACACAAATCGCACAATTCATTCAAAGACGGTTCACATCGGTGGGGTTTAATTTTTATTCAAGTAAGGACACAGTTTGATGTTACATTCGACATGGGTTACCATCTTAATTTTTGTTCCAGTAGACCAGAATTTATTTGTAGAAGCTGCTGATTCTTTTTCATTTGGTAGGTTATGATGTTGGACAAACTTTCACAAGCCACTGTGGATTCAATACGATAGTAGAACAGACTAGAATTTATTTATATTCCATTGATCCTTCATAGGTCTGAGTCAAGGATGTAGAACATGTCATAGTACAAATACAGCAATTGTTTCTAATACAGTTATAAAATACACAGTTATGACTGTGACAGTGATTTACAGTCAACTACAGTATTACAGAAAAAATAATTGCACAAGAAATTATTACCACTATTGCTTTCATGTATTTATAATAGTTGAGAATGTTTGGTTGAGGTAAATTTTCCTGTGAAGTAGAATGAGTGAGTTAGGAGGTACTCTTTTGGTGCTGGGTTGAACGTCTTTCTATCGTGATTCAGACTTTTTATAGTGGGGGGAAAGATAACTGAACAGCATAATTACAGTATAATAAACACATTTTTTAACTGATGTTGGTGTTTGGCACATGAAGGTTATATCTATCTTGTAATTATATTGTGAATATCTGAGTTGGTTTGAAATTTTTCTGTGTTATCCACTACAAATTGAGAGCAAGAACTCATTGGTTAATGGAAGAATATTAAATTTATATTGTAATTTTGTAAATGAGGCTTTCCTTTTAGTACCTGTCATTATTTTAATGTTATTCTTTTGAATTTATTAGTGAAATATTGTTTGGTTTATTTGTTTAAATAGCATTATATGATTTTTCTTGGTTCCAATGTTCCATGTGGCAAATAAGAGACTGCTCATTTGTCTTTTGAGCTGTATGAAACATGTGACTTTTCATTCCACAGAACCACAAAAGATGTAATTAAAGAATAACCATCATAACAATCAGGTATATACAAAATACTGTAGGATTTTATAATGTATTGTGATTATTGTTTTTAGGGAAAGCTGTGTACTTTGTGCATAATGCAAAATACCTGTGTTAAAACAGTAACAGTTGGTTTTGACAAGAGTCTGTATAAGCATTTTCCTACAAGATTCATGATTTACCAAAACTTTAAAATCGTTCTTTGAAAAGTTGGTTCCTTATATATTGTGAAAATATTAACTTATGCTGATGCAGAATGTAAATATTTGAGTATTATATTTATCAGCTTTGAGTCCATATAGTTGTTGAGTAACCATTACTGTAATGTACTAGTTCTGAATGTAAGTTTTGACCAGTGACAGTAAATCATGGTCTTTCATTGAAACAATGTAGGGGAGAAGAGCCACTTTGTCAGCCTATTTCTTTTCAAGTTTAATGATTTAGTGTTCATATGAAGCGCTAGTCTCTGCTGAGGTAAGGAAGTTCAATATGCATTTGAAATTTGTCAGCTGTATTTTTGGCAAGGTCCATGTATTCCCACCATTTTCACTGCCAAGTCAAAGCTTTTGTCTTGAGTAACATACAATATGTATCTACCTGTTCTTAATAACAGTGTTAAGAGCAGATGTCAATGTTACTGTATATTACGAAATTTAAGGACTCACGTCTGGTACAGGAATTAAGCGCAGGATGATGTTTCTCCAATAAATAAACAACCTTCCTGACCTTGGTACAAACTACTGCCTCATATTAACATAGAAGATTACAAATTTATAAAGAATACATTTGGAAAATATGGAGTACACTTTTCCACTCCTGTTATACAGGTTTTTCAGGTGTTTCTAAATTGTGTTCCGTAAATGATAGGGGAGCTTCAGGATGTTTGTATGTACCAGAAAGGTTTATTGAACATTGGTCCAGAAGTGCTGTAAAAATATACAGAGGATAAAAGTTCAAGAGTACATTATGTTACAACGCTAGTTCAGTCCGGATGATGCACAAATTTCTTATGTGTGTGGGCTGGAATCATGGATTTTCTCATTGGTTCATATACCTTACCAGAAAAGATTACTGGTACCTGTGATCCATGTATAGACATTTGCCTCAATTGTTGGAGGATGTCGCATTGCATACATGATGACATGTGGTTTTTGCATGATAGTGCTACGGCACGTATCATTCTGGCTATGTGGTATTGTTTAAGGAGGCTCTTCTATCATTTATGCCACACAGTATATTATGTATCAAAATTAATTTTGCATCAAATGATATGAATATTCCTTATTTTACAGAGCGTTGTTAATGACAATTTCTATTACTTGTCTTGCTGTTGATTCACATTTAACCCTTTGAAATTGTAGTTCATCTAAATAATATTTAAGAATTCAGTCCATACCACAAAGAAAGCACAAACTTAACCGTTAGAAAGGTCAACTGGTTAATAGTGTTTAAGGAGGTAATCACCGTTCACAGTGATAATCACATGAAACCTATAAATAGAAAATGAGTTATACATTTATAAATGATACTACCTTTCATATTTCATATATTTATAATCTATAGACCCCTGACTTCGTGTGTGTGTGTGTGTGTTATGCATTATTTACTATCATAATCATTGCCATGGTAATGCTCTTTTGACTAACCAAAAACCTAGTACTTGGACATCCTTTTAAACATTTGTCATAATCCATAGTTTTCTTTAGTGTATGCGATTCTTGATGAATAGTATTAGCACTTGATTTTTTGGGGCGATGGGGTGGGGGTGGGGTTGAGGTAAAAGGAATGAAAAAACACAGATGTTAGAATGGAGTTTGTGGGAGGGACGAATAACATCACTTGAGACTGAACAATCTTTTGATAATCAAGAAAGGTACAAAGCTTATATGAGAGGTTATAAAATGTTTGGTGCACATACAGAAATATTAGCTGCATTTGTATAATTTCAGTAATTAACTCTTGTAATTAGCCATGTTGTGATCCTACAATTATTTCTGAGACAGTTATTGGGAGAACTATTTCAACAGTTTTACAGTTTAATTATACTTGGACATCATCAGTTTTCCACAGATTTTGTACGACCACCATATTGTTACTTTTCTGTTTTCTTGTTAATGAAAATGAACATAACCAAGAGTTCACGTGTTTTGTCACTTCTGTTTAACTCCCATCAGAAGCTAGTGTCTGGCTGTATGTGCATAAGACATAAAAGTACTTAATTTTCCAGCATTACCATATTCATCATAATGCAGTAGTGTAATAGGACAGTATTACACATATAACTGTATGCATTCATCGACATATTGGTATGGTAGAGTCTTGATTGTCAAACCCTCGGTTGTCCGACATCTGTTTTATCTAACATGCTGTATCAGAATGCTCCAGTTTATCAACATTTAAGTGAACATGTAGTGGAATTGATCATGCAGTGCTACCATGCACCTTTTACATTTGATGTACTCGTTTGCTACAGACATAGTACTTTTCAGGTGCTGGTGTGACATTTCCACAAAGAAAAGGAAGGAGGCACAGAAAGAAATGCCCATTAACAGTTTCATAAAAATATAAACTCAGATATTTACAAATTTACATTGTTAAATACTATTTTTATTTGTGAGATTTCTTTCATTTGATTCTACATTGCATTTTCTGTATAATTTAATAATATCTTAAATTGAGTTATAAATTAAGTTGGTATTTACCCTAATCTTTTTCAATAATCCCTCAGTCCCATTTAGGTCGCATAATCAAGGCTCTCAGTTGAATTGCAGACATTTGAATTCATATTGACAATGTGCTCATCGTGCTAAATGTTTCTAACCTGATATTCATTGCTGTCTTTACAGAAGCCTGAGACAAGTAAATTTAATCCACTCTCTTGTGCCCTGTTTCTTTAAGATACATTTTAATTCTGTCCTAGCTGCACCTTGGCCTTCAAGATGGTCTCTTCCCTAGAGTTCTTCCAACCAAAATCTTGTATACCCTTTTCCCCTCATGTGTGCTCTATGCCAGCTGAACTTATCCTCCATTTCGTCATTTCATCAATGTAGTAACTGTTGGTGAGTGTAGTGGCTTATTTAACAATGTCAGCGTATGCTTTTTACATCAGTGATTGGAACAGATAATCAGGATTAAGGTCCATCAACCTGTTCAAAGTTATATATTTTCCCTCTTAGATTGAGTATACATGCAGCTCTTGCCTTATTTTTGATTTGTTATGCCATCTTTTACTGACTGGCAGAATTTTATTTCTGATAATTCTGTTCCGTGTTCACCTTTCTCCCTCACAATCAGTGTTTCAGAACCATATACATAGTAAGACCAGGACCTTATAAAATTTAATGTTGCTTAGTTGAACTATTGCTTATGTTCTTTGTATTGATCCACAGGCCATTTGATATTCTTCTGTTTTATTGTTTTTTTATCAAGATCGAAGGAGACATCACACCCTAGGCTGTTGAAATTATGTTATTATTATTATTATGATTTATTTACTGCAATTGGGTTTGCACCCGGTGGCAGTGGTCCTTACACTACACAATTACAATAAAATACATATAATATAAACAAGTACACTCCATAGAACACCCTACACACATAACTAGACATCCACTCCTACAAAAACATTCCACCTTACACACAATACAAAAACACACATCCATTAATTAATCACAAAACTTTAGATTAGAATATAAAGTCAGACCTCAGTATATGAAACTTTTATCCCGAAGAACTACAGCCCTTCATCACTTGGAGACTAAGACACTTCACTTCCCCTTATCACCATCTAATCCCCACTTCATAACCCTTTGCTTGTAACTACTTTTCTGACCCTCTTTCTAAAGGTGCTTAATTTACAGGGGAAAGACTCTTCTTCTGATGTCTGAACATCCAGTATAGTTTTTTTGTGTGGCCGAATTTCCCTTGATTGGTATTATCTTTTTTGTTCCTTGATTTTTAATCTGATCCTAATTTCGTCATGGATGTTGTTTTGATTTCTTTGGTTGTTCACAAACATTTGAACGTAGACACATTTCTGAAGGATTTATTAGCTTTCTTTGTTTCACGATTTTGTCTTGCATCTTGGTGATGAAATATGAATTTGGTCATCCTTTCTTGTAGTGTCTAATACAGCTTCTGCGTTTTTATGTATGGTATTTGGATTTTCGCTTAATAAATTGACGTCATCAACATAGATCAGAAACTGTTGGAGCCATCCACTTTCAGTCCCTCATTCCCTTTGGACATTTGGCTGGTTTTGGAGTAAAGTTAGTTTTTTGGTATCCTTTTACTGCAGATGGAAATAGAGTCAGTGTATGCCCAAGCTCTAGTATCCGATTCACCTTAGCACTTGGCACCTGTCAGCTGATATAAAGCTGTTAAACCAGAAGAGGAGGAAGTGTGCCTATTTTTGGAAAATGACTTCGAATTTTAGCATGTTCGCATTCTTGGACTGAATTAGTTCGTCTTGGCATTCGTCTTTGCCAATTCTCTTCCCCCCTTCTCTACTCGAAAAAGTAAATTGTGCTACATGCACTGTTTATTACGGTACATTATTTGTAGCTGCCCCCTTCTGTACTTACAGCTATTTTCACTAGGACTACACACCTCCAGAGCTGGCATGGCACGTCCATTGTAGTGACTTGAATCCGGGGATCGCTGACTGAGGTTCGATTTGTGTCATAGGGAAGTTGGTTAAAATGAAGTAGACGTATGGACATGTAGGTAGTCCATGGTAACCCATGCAACAAGACTGGCTCCTTGTGTAGAACATTGGTAGTATACTAAAAGCTGTTTAAGTTATTCTTTTCTGTAATTCAGAAACGCAACTTGATACTAACTAACTAACTAACTAGATGGCTTACCGAACCCGAAGGTTCATCACCGAATTAACCAAAGTCCTCCACCGGACCTGGGCCAACAAAATCCAGTCTCCTTCAACTCCTATCTCCCATAGATCCTGCCTGACATTATCCTCCCATCTACGTCTAGGTCTCCCCAGCGGTCTCTTCCCCTCAGGCTTCCCAACCAATACCCGGTGCACACCTCTTGTCCCATCCATGCACTCTACATGCCTCGCCCATCTCATTCTTCTCGACTTAATCACCCTGACAATATTGGGGGAGGAGTACAGATTTTTAAGTTCGTCATTATGCAGTTTTCTCCGTTCCCCATCGTCTTCCCTCTTAGGCCCAAATATCCTCCTCAAACACCTGCAATCTGTGTTCCTCCCTCTGAGTGAGAGACCATGTTTCGCACCCATACAAAACAACAGGCAAAATTATTGTTTTGTATACTTTAATTTTCATGTTACGCAGTTTGATACTGCATATTACAAAATAATTTTTATAAACTGTTGCTGTAATGCGTGTCTACCCGATTACTCCTGTACCAAGGCTAAAGGGCCTGGTCGGTGCCCAATTTACCTGTACCGGTTTTGGTGTCATTTGGAGTTGTTTTGAGCGAATATTTGGAAAATAAAACAGCGAATGGTGGAAGAAATTGCTGACTGAGAAAAAGATATTCAGTTGCTAATTTATTAAAGGAAATTGAGACCAAGGAGCCGCAGGATTGGCTCAACTGTTTATGTATGAGTAACGGGCTTTTTCAAAATCTGCTTACTTTAATACGGATAATAATCGAGAAAGTACGCATTCATGAGAGATTCCGTTGCCCGGTTCTCCACCCACGGCGTGAACCGCGGTCCAGCAACGCACCCTGTTGTGACTGCCACCCAATTCATGATACCTCCATCGCCATACTCTGTTGCGCTACTTTTGTTGCAACTTGTGTCAATGTGTATTAGGGTCCTTAACAGCCTTCACTTAATTTTCTATAGATATCGGAACCGTTTTGCAGGTTGCGAGGAATACCATTTTTTCGTACAGCAGGCAAGAGGATAAGTAGAAGGAAGATTGGCGTAGAAAATGGTAGTAGATAAAAATACGGCGAACAGTTTGAATAGCACATTTGTTCCGAAGATAATGCGTTATTTATATGTCGAAATGTGACGTGCGAGAGTTGTGTTATCTTTGACATACATTTGAAAAATTGCGATTACATAAAGTATCTCGCTTGCGTAACAGACACTTATATATGTTTGTTTCATATTAATCGCTCAGCGGCCTTTTTATTTTAACTAAAAGAGTTTGTAGGATATAAATAGGTGCAGTAAATTTTATCTAATTGGGGGATTCAGATACGAAAGATATGTTTACGAGAAATGCCAGATTTGGTTTTCAAATTAAACTACAGATTCTACTGAATAGCTTGCAGCTTATGAACTCAGAATAGTCCAGCATAGTTTGCGTGTATCGTTTTTAAAACTAGGCCTTTACTGTACTTGTCATAACTTTGTCCGTCATGTAATATCGACAGAGCATTTATCAGGTATTGACTGGCTTTTCGAGAGCGTAGGTTGAAGATTATAACTTGATCCGCCATGAGCTTAATATGTAACAAGGTGATACTATGTGTTAGTAAATGCGGACTGCTTGGGACAGTGACCTTAAGGTCGTATTGGTTACGTACGCCGGATCTAGTTTTGGCAATTTTGAGCTTCAGGGCAAATCGTGACTATGTCTGCTACTCCAGCTGTTGAAAGGTAACTCGTCTAGCAGAATTCTTGTTTGATTTAGTTCCCGGAGTTGGTGAACGGTCTCTGACCTCGTGCATCTCTCACTTCGCACAGAGACTTTACGTTTTGTCCCTTCTGCGTGTATATAGTATATTAATTTAAGATGAGACTCGAAGAGAAAGCATTTGGAAAACATATGTAGCCTAATCAATTAGAGTGCACAGAGTCGTCATTTCCACGATTGTTTGTTAAAGTTTTCATGTACACTATAACCGAGAGATTTAATTAAATGTTCGTTGTTCTACAGTCTCAAAAATTTGGGCTTACTTTACTTTCGCAGATTCGAGGACTGAGGGAGGTGGTTTTACAGGTTACTACGCAAAAACTTCTCTTTGCTGGAAGTGAAAAGTGGACTGAGCCGGGGGGGGGAATGATTTAAATATGAGCTATGTATGTTATACTGTGTATATACGAGGTGCAATCGGAAAGTTTCAAGACTGTGTCAATAGAGGGCGAACCGGATGTAGTACGAGCTTCTGCCGATAGGGGGTGCGGCCTACATTCATAGTGAATCAGTGTGCCAGCCGGCATCATCGAATTAGCATTTGTTTCTTAGTTACGGGCGTTTTGGTAGTGCATTACACCGACCCTCCTGCGATTTCGGAATGGCGTGTGCATCAAATTTTGCCAAAGACTCGCCAAAACGGCTACGGAAACCTATGAAATCCTAAAGCAAGCATTTGGGGAGTCCGCAAACTTTGGTGTGGCATTCACGTTTTAAAAATGACCGAACCTCTGTCGATGATG
>NW_019059776.1:116490-159577 GCF_000696155.1 Zootermopsis nevadensis | reverse complement strand
CGGTGTAATGCACTACCAAAATGCCCGTAACTAAGAAACAAATGCTAATTCGATGATGCCGGCTGGCACACTGATTCACTATGAATGTAGGCCGCACCCCCTATCGGCAGAAGCTCGTACTACATCCGGTTCGCCCGCTATTGACACAGTCTTGAAACTTTCCGATCGCACCTCGTAGATATGTTGGTGTCTTTGCTTAGTTAACATCTCGCATGATTAATTGTAATTGATGAGAGGTAGTTTTATTTTTTAAAAAATATTGTTTTTTGAAGGAAATTAATTACGTATACTAAACATGAATTAGTATGTTAGCCCTTTAAAGGGCTGTTTTGAAAATCTGGTATATTTACCCTTATGATGTCCAGGATCCCGAGTCCATGCCGACATCCATGCTTGAAGGTCGGAGGATTGTGGACATACCATTAAAGTTGCCAGGTCTTGAAAACGACACTTTCAGTGGCCAACATACTAATTAATGATCTGTTAAGAAATTGGCATTTCTAAGAAATAAAAACTATCCAAAACTTTTTTCCCAAATAAATCGTCTGCGGTAGAATTCGCTGACGAAACTTGTGAACAAGAATGCCATTGAACAACAACTCACAGAAGAATAACAGAAATGCATCCTTTCCATGCACACATTCCCTTTCGAATACCATAATCTACTTATTTCGGTAACCATTGCTGTTGGGTGAGTTTCACACGGAAATTTGGAATTTTTTTTTAGTTGGTTTGTATGTATAGAACTTCACATTTTAAATAGATATTTGTGTCAATGCAACATATTCATAAAACATGCCAATATCTATTAAACTTGCATATTTTATTTTCATATAAACGTTAATGTTCCACCTTACCAGCTTGTGTACCAGCGAAACGAAGTAGTCTTTACCGTAGCTTTGTCGTGGAACTACTAACATGTCATTTTTCTTCAGATCAGACATACATATTCGTGTCTTCGCATACCAGATATGTGGCATAAATAAACAAAATATTAATGTAAAGTAGGGAAAATCCGTATGCTTACGTCACTTCCGGTTTGGAAGTTGGAAAATTGTAATTCTGTTGCAGAGAGTGTATTTTAAAATAATGAAAGCAGACTAGAATTGTAAAGCCTTTTATGTGACATTTCCTGTAGTAGCTTATATTATGTTCCCTAATGACTACAATTGATATTACATTAGATCAGCCATGTAAATGTTCAAAGATGTGTTTCTCTCGAATGTCTTTTCTGTGTTACTTTAAGCGTAACCTAATTATACCGTACTATATTTAAAGTCGTTCGGGGCAATACGTAGCAGAACACGTGGTTTTTTGGCCGCAACCCATCGTTTTGTATACAGCGAAGATACAACGGCCTCGATTTGGTCAGAGAAGCGTGCGTGTACGAACTGATTCTGATTATTACGTGAATAGACATTTTTTCTGTCTTTCCGAAGTTAAATAAGTGCTCTTATCAGGTCTGTTGTCCGAATGTATCGAAATGTTAGTTTCAGGTGTGACGTGGGCAGCTCTTGCCACTAAGTTAAAGTGTGTGTACCTTAAAAAGATTTTCAAAGGTTTTTAAAACCCAGGAAATGGGTGACTGCAGTGTTCCAGTTTCTATTCAGTTAAAGTGCTTTGTTACGTTAAGGTTGCAGGTATGTGACGTTTGAAGAACATTCGGCGAAGTCCCTGATGCATAGAGCACAAACACCGTATTCAGAAATTTTAACTAAAGAAAGGGATCTCCTTGCTATAGAAATTGTTGTTGCTGGTTGGATATTCAATTCAAAACGTCTCTGTCTACTGCTGTAAGTTGGGCTCTGAGAGTTGGTGAATAATGCCTTCCTCCCACGTTTGGTTCCAAGGTCATACCGTCATAGAATGACAGTGTAGAAAACCACCGGTTTCTTGTTATTCGTCAGGGTTTCGTTTCTTGTAGAAATCTCGGTTAGCCGTTGACCGAGTGTATAAAATTGCAGTTAATATCTCCTAAAACATAACTAATGACATGTGCTGCTAATTTTTACCAGGCGAGGACCAAGTGCTATATATCAATATTTTTACCAACCCGTTACATGCCGGTGTTGGAGCTAGGGGTGAGTAGTTAGGTATAGCACCTACTCATTTTCAATCTCGGCACTGGATAGGGGTGAGTGGTCAGCAGCACGCCACGGCCTTGCTTTGCCCCCGGGAAAGGAACCCGGTACCGATTGAACAGGAGACTGGGTGGTTTCCAAAGCCGGTCTGGACGCAGAAGCTAGAATAAAATATTCAGCCTCTGCCAAGACTTAAGAATTTCCCCCATGCTGTAAAGTTTCATCTCGGAAGAGTCTGCAGTCCATTACCAAATAGGTCTGGCTTTTTTCGGATTCAACTAAGCTCGACAAAGTGCGAAATTTGCTTGTCACAATACTGATCTGATATTGGCCTACGTAACTTGTGCATTGTTCGCATTGAAGTACTGCATTACACGGTATTTGAATGGGAGTTGATGGCAGGAGAAATGGCTGAGACTCCGAAAAAAAGTAGCAATGTGTGTCCCTTATTCACGTGTTGTAAGAAAATTATAGAATTCGCACTCCCTGGAAGGGATCCAACTAACTTGGACATTTGCCGTTATCACCAACCAGTTACATCGATATTGAAAGGATGTATTTTGTATTATATATTACGTATTGTTATTTATGCCTAGATTTGTGCATTGCGATATCTATCGAACGATAGATCGGCCTACCCAATCGTGCTGCTCTTTTGTTCGCGGGGTGGATAATTTTCAGTCGGCAGTTTTCCAATCCCCGTGTTGTGTATATTTTGTCTGAATGCCTTCCAGATGGCACATATTCAAAGCAGAAAACACGATGTTTTCATTCTGCATGAATCAACCTCATGGCCGACGTCCTCTAGAGACGGAACTTGAACTTCCATTGCAAAGGCTGTGTTTCGTACCAACTCTCTCAGCTCTGCAACGCGAGTAACCAACCAGATTCGCCCCTGTACTGAAATTCAAGAATGGCTGACCATCAAAAGTCTCTGTACGCGTTCCGGTAAATTTTGGTAACATGGAAGTGCTTTGAGCTCATGTGTGCTGTTAGTTGAGAAAATGCAGAAACAAATATCGAAAACAAAGATTTGGTTCTTGCTGAACGTAAATGTATTTGAGGACGGGAATGGCGTAATCATTCAGTTTTATGGTCCAGTACTTATACTTGGATAGGCTGAGATAACAGCGGAATTCTTGAGCATTTGTTTGTTATACAAGGATTACTGTCACAGTGTTTGAATCCTCTACACAACCACAGTAAAGTTCCTACTCGACTGAGATCCAGAAATAGTTTCATAAAGAGAACCATACCACTGGAGGCACAGCCCGGGGCCCGTCGAGTCTCACCCTGGAAGGATACAATGCCTGCTAATACGGTCCTCGAGCCCAGAGAAGAACCCGCCTCAGGGCTCCAATTACCACATGCTTCATGGAGATTCCTGAACCGTCTCAGGACAGAGTGGCAAAGTGCAGATCTAACTTGCTTAAATGCTGCTACATCAGTGATGAAGACCGGTGCTACTGCGGACGGACTCAGAGCCCAGGGCATCTACTCATGTGTCCAAAGACGGGCGAAGTCTGTACGCAACAGGATTTGATGCTAGCTAACGACAAGGCGATTATCGCCGCAGAATTTTGGAAAAATAACATTTAGGACACGGAAATAGAAAAATGCTTCGTATTACAGTAGCATGTTCCTTTCATCACCTATGGTATCTAATTTGCTACTATGTTAGGTTTACTTGGACGTAATATACCAACGCGTGCACATTTCAACAAGGGCGGATGTCTGCATTTGCGGATCAGTGCTAGGCAGAGTGTGATTCGTCAGCATGTTTAAACGCGTTTTACCAAATGTGCATAATCTTCTACGGTAGACATTCTTTCATTTTATGTAGATATTCGTTCTTCGTTCAGAGTGGTTGGCTATGAAGTAAGTTCGTAATGGTGAGGTCGTGTCCATCCATTAGGTTTTATATCCGAAGCTACCGAACTGTTTTAAATTCTGGCATTAGGGTCTATACTAAAAGTTGTCGTAAGAATTAAATTAACTTACGATATGTACCGGTGAACTGTAACACATAATCTGACGCCTAATTGATTTTGTCGAATTTCTAAAAAACTGGCTCTTTATTAAAGGAATTAGCACATGATATAAAATAAGTACCTGATTAAGATTGCGGCTTTTATGTAATTTATTTTTTGGGTGGTGAATGTTAACGAAATACAAGAAGGGAGGATTTCTGGTTCGGTAAACTGATACCTGTAATGCGATTAGCTTAGAGACAGTAGATTTGTACTGAGACAAGTGAGATGTACAAAACATCAAATTACGCATTTAAGATGCCAACTCCAAAGAAGTGTAGGCGTATGTATCATGCCCGTGTGTGTGTCCATAAACTTTTGGATCAGTTAAAGTATTTTCATGGAGTTTTTAAATAAAACGTCATCCGTTGAAGGTTACCCCACTTTCACACGTTTTATATGGTCAAGAAAATTTGTTATAAATCTTTGAAAAATATTAAAAGTTCTGGCCAGGTTGTCTTTAGTGTATAATAACTGTCATGGGAAATATGTAGCCCTATTTAGCTTTCCGTTTGATAGCGACGATTAATGAACATTATGGATATAATTTGGTATCGATATAGGTCGAAGTCTAAACATACATAAACATGTTTGCTAAAATTATAAATATTGCGACGGTGCAAAACTTGCAAGATTGTGACACCTTCAGGTTCTGTGAAAACTGTAACAAGTTATGACGAAGTTATGATTATTAAATTAGAACCTGCAGCTCTATTAGCGCCTCTGGAAGTAAATATGCCAGAGCATAGGACATCGAGTTTCGTTCTATATCTTCCTTGTGAAGTAGTACCTTTTATAGGATTTGAGACTTTCGCGGCGAATACAATCAATAACATCTTCTCGGGCAATTAGCCGCGTTAACTGGTTACCGTAGTAAACCGACGTTTCGGTAACCAACTCTGTCCCCATAATCAGGGTTCTGATGTGAGTCACATGACGTGGCTGATTGCCCGAGAAGATTTTATTGTTAGCACCTTTTAATTTCCTTATCCCTACTGAAGACGTGGCCGGCTAAGGTTTCATTAGCAGAGTTTTATTAACACGCAGAACTAAATCGTATTAATTATGTTTATGTTCGCTGGCTGATTTTAACTTGGCCTAAAGCCGCTCTTTGAATGTATCCTTACAGTTGAGAGTAAACGGGTATACGACGGGTTCTTTCAAAATTCGGTCTAATATGATTGAATGCTCTTCATACCCCGACCGCCATGGAGAGGTGAAGGGGATTTTATGATTTGTTTGTTGTTTATGGTCGTACAGTGTTTTAAAAACTAGCTAATCGAAGTAAGTTCGATGTTTTGGAAGTTGTCCTGGTGGACGTCCTTGCTTATGGATATCATTTATGTAACCATGTTTCGTGTAGGAAATACAAATAAATAATTCAAGAAATTTTGTTTGTACAAAATAGTTTATCAAGCTTCGAGGTCAGGCCATTGTTCTGCTAGAAACATTTGAATCTTCGTGTAAGGTAAACGATATGACACAGCTGCTTTTAGTGGCAGTAATTACAGGATATCTTTCGTGAGTGACTGAAAATAATCGCAGAACACCTGATACCAGCCAGGATATTCAGGTACACAATTTTCTGTGCGTGTACAGTAGCAGGTGTTTGAAACTCTAGGCGAAGTAATGACAGTCGTGAAAAAAAGCAGTCGATTTATTATCTCGAATTTGATGGGTCGTATTGAAATCTATTAGTTAATCCACTGTTACGTTTGGAACGTGAACCATTTTGCACAACAAAGATTGGTCCCGGACTGCGTAGCTTTGTGTTTTAGGAATAATTTCGCTTCTACGTCTACCCACATCCACCGAAAGATATTTTATGTTTGTCTCCTCAGTCCATGTGCCTTTTCAGGGTGTTTGCACTTAGGGTTTGCTTGATAGGCTATATTATAGGAGCTCAAGTCTGAAGTCTGGAGATAGGGATTAGCTCTATCGATTGGGCCCAACACAATAGGTTTTACCTGAAGACGGAGTAGACTCCCATCTTCGAAACGTCGTGAATTTTGAAGATTCCTGTCTTCTGGGTTGTTGCGCAGTGTAGTATGATAGATATTTACCAACGTCTACCATACTACACAGCGCAACAACCCAGAAGACAGAAATCTTCATACTCTGATGACGGAGGCAGTATGACCTCTGAAACGTTGGTTAACATCGACCATACTACACAGCGCAACAACCCAGAAGACAGAAATCTTCATACTCTGATGACGGAGGCAGTATGACCTCTGAAACGTTGGTTAACATCGACCATACTACACAGCGCAACAACCCAGAAGACAGAAATCTTCGTACTCACCGCTGTGAAAACCTCAAATCATACCTCGTGGTTTTTTATTGATTTTATTTAATCTTGGACGATGGATAATGTCCAGAAAACAAATTGCTTTATATTATAGGATTTACTTGCATAGTGGAATGACAGTTTTACTGTTTCTAAGTTTAAATTAATGTATGGGCCCTATGAAAGAACGTGCAGAAGTAGAGAATTTTTTGCAGTGCTTGGAAATGCCTCAGCACACTACATAATGCATGTTGACCATCTTCACAAGTTGTTTTATAGATTCACCAATTCTGTTAACAGTACCTTTACTGCGTGATGTGGCAGGAAGTGCCTACTCCTTCATAGTATTAAATGTTGCAAATAGGAAATGAATTAATTGACTTGTTTCACCATAAAATTCTCCACTTCAGTTTGGGAACTGTTCACCTACAAGTGGACAGGCACGGCGAATCTGATTAAGCTTTTGTTTTGGAATAACTTAAACGCGAGCAGTTATTTATCCCAGATTAATCTAAGATTTGGAGTCGAAATTCGTGGTTCGAACAGTACATGATCACACTGCCACAGCGAGCAAGATGTTAAGTGTGCTTTATGTTTCCGTCTTGCATGGAATGTTGTTAACGTGACTCGAACATAATGTTTTTAAACAGTTCTGTTTTGTAAGTATGTTTACAGGTGAATAGAGCAGATCGTGAAAAATAATGGTGGTTTACAGAAAAGTAATTTTGCATATCTCTTATGTTGTCAATTAAATGGATACCTAAAAAGTTCATTGCAGGTAGGTTCAGGGAGTAGATTGTTAGCCAGGTGGAATGCACTGTTGTCTGTCTGCACTTGTGCCCGATTATTAGTGGGATTACGTGTTGAAAGCGACGGGGAGGATTGTACTCATTTTATTAACCTATGTTCTTAATTGCTGAGGGTGATGAATTCTGTGTACGCGCTCGTACCTAATTCCTTACACTGGACCCAGGACTGAAATTACGTTACTTATTTACCCAAGCAGTTACAAATTAGTGGCCGCGAAATTATTTATGACTTTTGAGCAATATTAATACCACACATTGTCGTATCATGACTTTACTTACAGTGAATCGCTGAAATTATTTATTATTTTAATGGAGTTGTCATTAGCTCAGATCTTTGTAGTATAGCGTGTAATGATATGATGAATGTTGAACTGGGAAAAAAATATATAGGAGGAAGCGGTTGTGGTCCATTTGAAGGTACTATTATGAAATTTGCTTGGAGGGACGGAGGAGAACCACGAAACACGTTGGGGGTTGAAGGTATCTGTCTTCTGGGTTGTTGCGCTGGGTGGTCTGGTAGATGTCCATCAACGTTTCTGATGATCATCGCCCTGATGACGGGGGCAGCATCACCTCGGAAACGGTGGTGGACATTGCCAGACCACACGGCGCAACAACCCAGAAGACAACAATCTTCAGACTCACCGCCGTGAAAACATCAAATCCTACGTTGGGGGATATCCAATCTTCTAGACCAGGGGTTCTCACCCTTTTTCGCTGGCGTACCATTGATTCTAATGTAACACATTAAATGTACCATTGACCAAATGCGTTCAGGGAAAACTTACTTATGTTCATTATCTTTTGATTTTCTTACTTAGTTCGCTTACCATAGGTTGAGAACGCTGTTCTAGACGAGACCCGGGACTTTAACAGTTCCAAATATGAGTGCTAACCATTTAGCTGCGACGTTTAGGCAATGAAATGAAATACTACAGTTGTGAACCACGTTAATTAGCTGCTGTCGCAAAGTTAGGGCTTTGTATCGTGAAGTTGTGGAGTGTGACACATTTTCTGCACGTGTTTAAAAGGACGAATCAGCTTGAGTTTCTAAATTCTTCCTCTATCACCAGTCGTCTTTAAACTGAAACTTGCCTTTGTTTGATATCGGAAAGACAAAGTAAAGTAGTTGACCTATTAACACTTGTTTAACGCGAACCTGGTATATTGCAAGTAGCCATAGTTGCTGCTGATGGACGTATAAACCCACTACCTCCACGGTCATGTTTCCCCAGTAGCTGCCTTCCTTTGCCCAACCAAAATGGTCGTCTCCGACTATTCGGACATGAGGTGTAGACTCACAAATGGTTTCTCGGAGACGACACACTGATAAAATGCTGACGTGGGTACCGAGTCACTTCGTTGTCTTGTAAATTTGAGGTGGAATTAACCGAAATCATTTCGGGCTGTACATGGGTTAACGTCCGTCTATTTGCTGAGTGTTGTCAGCGTTAGCCCTTTGAGTTCTGCCACGGAGACAGTTTCCGCATGACTCAAGTCGCCTCGATAGCATGACGTTAAAATAAAACTATGTTCTGTAACTAAAACTATGGTCGAGCTCATTTATAATGAACACGGCTATAACGAGATCTCGGCTATTGCGAGCAAACAAAGAAGAGTTGGTTGAAAATTATGTGTTTTATGTGCAACATTTCACGGTTAAAGCGATCACGGTATTGATAGCTTCACGGGTGTAACAAACAAATCTTTTCGTCATTGTAACGGGCAGTGGCTAAGATCTATCATTGCTTGATATTTACAGTCGACATTAATAGTGTGTTTGGTTCGATTTCCGTTCTCAGAACCTCCTTTATACTCCACTCACGAAGAGCATGGTCCTCGCTCCAGTTGTGTAGCGGAATTCCCCGCAGACCAAGCGTGGCAGGGGTGCCGAGGGCCTAAGGGTGCTCTCAGGTATCAGGGTAAAAATATATCGAATAAATTGTTAATCGTGTAATCGTAAGCTATATTTATCCGTTGTTGTTTTATCCCTATTGCCATAAGTGTGTATCTGTGTGCGTTTGTTTGATAAAAGTAGTGAGGAACAGCAAAAGTGACATATAGGTATAATATCTGATATAACTAGTAACGGTTATAACGAGCACTTTTCCTCGGTCTCTTGAATCTCGTTATAACTTCTTTGTTTGTTGATGCTAGGAAGATGGAACTTAGGGCTTGTTAATGTCGTGAACGCACAGAATACAAAGGTTCAGAATATAATTTTAGCAGAAAACTTATTTGCCTTTTAAATATAGTCTGTTGTTGACCCATAAAGAGACAATTTTTACATCCCTGCGGTGAAGGTATTTCGCGATTGCAGTGGTCAAACACCTAGTAGCCTTGAAGTATTTCTTCCCTAGGACTTGTGGCGATGGTATGCTGGGTGATGGGAGTATTGCTATGTAGTCGAGGTGATTGCTCGCTCTCTGCACGACTTTTCCTCTTCCCTGGTTAAAATTCACTAGGCATACTGTAAGCTAGACAGGTAAAGGTTATACAAACCGGTAAGGACGGATAAAATGAGGAGGGCTATCTCTTGCTATTGAACTTCATTTGTTCTTAGGTAATGCCAGTGATAAATAAAACTTCTTTACTCGGAGTTGGGAGTGCATTGATAGCATTTTATACCGTTGTTATATTGTTCCGGGTGTCATACGTTGGTTAGCAGTCGGTTGGTCTAGGTTCAAGCTATCCAAAATGAAATTTTGGTTTCCTGAGGCTCCGTACAAGTATTGGAAACTGACGGGATATTGTAAGTTCTAGGCGTTATTTGTGTTTGTCTTGGTTCTGCTTCCGTCGTCAAGTTACCGGTAGAAGTACAAGCCCTCCTCTATTCAGCTTCCTGGTCGCATTCTTGGACCATGGACTTTTGTTTTGCCACCCGTCACCTGAAGACCATCCATGAGGCACCCTTAAACTGCGCTTAACGAGACATTATATGTAAATTCAAGAATGAAAGATCATCGATTTAAAATCGACAATTCTTACCCCTCGGATCCAGTGAACAAGTTACCCATGATCCAAGCCAAAATGGACAGTCAGGTATTCGTAGTTATAAATATTGTAAAGCGTAAACATAAATAACTATAATAATATGTAAATTCGTACGATATAATTTTTCGATAAAAGTTTGCAAAGTCATTCTTAATGTACGCAAATGAGTTTTATAAAAACACTGGTTACTTTAGATAGTACACTACGCATATGAAAATAAAGAAATCATTCATTCTCAACAGACCTGCATATTATATTTCTGTACTGTTGATGGGTTAATGTACCCTGTATGACAGTTGCATTGCTTGTACATGTTTTATTTCGTGTTAAACTCGTGGGTTTGTAGCCCGAAATTAAATAGCTGTTGCTGTTTGCGGATTTGGAATGCCACCGCGTTACTAACAGCATTGTTTCAGTAGAATGCTGTCTTCTGGGTTGTAGCGCCGTGTAGTCTGGTAGATGTCCACCAACGTTTCAGAGGTCCATGCTCGCGTACATCACCAGGGACATCTACCAGACTATACGGCGTAACAACCCAGAAGACAGCAATCTTCAGACTCACCGCCGTGAAAACCTCAAATCCTACATCATTGTTTTAGATCAATGTCACAGTATAATCGTCCTGTGATTCGGGGTAAACCTCATTGGAATTTGTGTGAATGAAAAGTTTGGTTCTTGTGAATTTGATGTATATTTCGCAAATTCTCTTCTCAGCAGCAACAGTAGCTCGAGCGGTCAGAATAAAGTTTTATTTCCAGTATCTGTATTTACGCCTTTAAAGTATGGCTGCTTTTTTAAGCAGTATAGCCTCGTCAGCATAGATGTTGGGTTAATCGTTTTTATAGTTCATGGCATGTAATTATCTGTTGATATATTATAGCTGATTCCGCAATATTAAATGGATTTATTGAAAAAGTGCTATGTTAACGACTGCTTGAGCTCTGTGGAGCAACTTCGCAAGCTGTTATAGTGCTGTTTAAATAAAACTTCCTCACAACGCAAAGGCCTGACTCTCATGCAAGAAAAGTGCTGGTGGTCACAAAATATTGTTAGTAACAAATTAACTAATTAATTTAACTTAAATAGAGTCCTTCATGAAAACAGTGGTAACATAGCGCAGCGTTACGTTAATGAACATTTAACAAACATTTTATTTATTTAGTGTTCTGTCTGACGACAGGTCCATATGAACAGGATCCTTCCATCCTTTTCTCGGAGTGGGACCTGTTCATATACGTTCTTGGCAGATGATCCAGAAGTGGTTTGCCATTGCCTTCTTCTGTGTGAGTGTGAATGGAGTAATTGTTGGGATGCCACGGAGAAACCGGGGAAGCCCCCGGAGGAAAACTCCGTGTTGCCTGGACCACGGCCTTGCCCAACACAAGTTATAAATTCGGACACCGCCGGGAATCGAACCCGAGACCCCAGGATTACAAGGCCAGCGTTTAAATTACAGCGATTAAATTACTTTGCTGCAGTAATAGCAGTAAAGTAAAAATTACTGAAAACTCACAATGTTAACAAACTTTTAAGATTTATGTGAAAAAGAAGAAATAGTTATATGAATCGCAAACACCCGATTCTGTTAACAGAGAAATGTAAAATTTAGGGGAATTAAACGCTCTGAAACCCATTTCCGGAACATCGGGACTCTAAATTCACACGTGTATCCGAAATTCAGCAATATGTGGCCACCCTACGCAACACTACAATGGCCAGTTTTTGTTCAGTAAAAAAGAAACCATACTGCACTTCGTACGCGCTGTGTCAAGACAGTAAGAAGCCCGGTCTCTTTATTAGTCGTAACATCCGGTTTGCTCTAATTGCCAGTAACGAATACTTCAAGGAAGTTGGTTCGTACATAAAAAATCTCATTCATTTCTCCCATGAGCATCGTTACCGTAGGTAAAGCGTTACTTGCTTGAAGAAAGGCTGTAACTGGCTAGTCAGTTGGTAGACAGTCTCAGCCGACGCCAAGTCATTGTATAAAATTGCGCAATTGCCTTCACTTTTTTCTTAGACACCAAAACTCGCACGCACACAAACAGCACGTTCCAGCCACTTAAAGTGTTTGAAGACGTAAAATCTCACACTAAGTCTTCACAATTCAAAACTATTAAAACTGGTTTATCACATGATGTGCATCTGACTGATTGTCAGTGAGTGGTACACAAGAAGCTGAAGTTAGAAGAAGTTAGTATTCTTCTAGTAACATGAATTCCATCTTTACAGTTGACAGAAAATGAGTAAGTTTCCTTCCGGGCTGGCCGTGCAGTCCACCTAGATTCCCATCCAATGGAGTCTTCGATATGACTACGCAAGAATAGAACCACGATATTATTGGCTTTCTAAAGATAGATTATGGATATTTTTGTTTCGAATAAAAATATTTTCGTTTCGTTGTAAACAGTTTACATTGTAATATCTGGTATGGCTTACAGATTCCAATAGTGGTTTACGTACTGGTATATTATGACTATAAAAATACGAAGTGGGATGCGGAAACTTCTCATTTTAACACGGTGATTCCAGGCGTATCTCCTACGACTCATGAGATAATCATTTCGTAGCGGAAAACTTCCTTTCCAAGAAATAGCGTTGTTTTTAATAAAAGTCATACATACGTCAGGCACGTGTGCAAATTATAAGATGATTATTCGGTTGGTTCTTACAAAAGACAAATATTGACTACATACATACAACATTAATTATTTTTCCACTATCTTACATGTCTATAATGCAGCATCCCGGTGTGTTACTATTCAGATACTTGATACTTGTTTTTTTCACTTCAACACACACTGTTTACCACTGTCTAAATGTTATCGGCGCATGCAGCCATCTTCAGGTTCGACGTGTCCACGTGGTTAATGTAGTCATGTTAAAAACCAAGATTTACGTTCATTCTTGGTTTTGTCCGAACCTGATATGTTTCATAAAACATAATACATTTTAAGCATTTGATATGTTAAAATGTTTAAAGCTTTTATAAAACTGAAGAAGGACTCCCGGGTTACAAGCTGTGTCAGGTGGCTGAACGGCGAACAACGTTTCGAGAACAATCTCTGTTCTCTGCTGGCGTCCGACTCGGTTGTGGTCTTTGGTGTTGATGGGATTTATGGGTTAGTTTGGGGGCCTAGCTTAAGATGAACATGGGGCTTGTCGTCAGGGAATATTGCGTGGAGGAGTATAAGCTGAACGCCAGCGAGGTAGTTCGGATTGTGGCTTCCGGTAAAAAAAAAAGTCCCGTCGTGGCCCTGCAGAAATGAAACACTTCGTTCAGACGACTAACACAGTCATGATGAGAACAAAGATTGTTCTCGACGCGGTTTGTACCCGTGAAGCTTTCAACTTCAGTCACCGCGAAAGTTTTACCTCATTTTATAAAACTATTTGAACTTCAGTGGCACAGCTAGATGAGACTTGATGTGATGATGGTTTTTTTTTTCTGTGGAGTGTGTTGTGTACTGATATTGAATCAGTGTTGCTGAATTTAAAATTGATGTAAGGCGTAGAATGAAATAATTCCTGTGAAACAGACGTTGATCTTAGATTAATACTGTCTAAGCATAGAATGTCTGAACTTTATAGACAGTGCTCCTAATTAGTTTTTACCATATTTAGTCTAGCTATTTCGAATTTTACAAACAGAAGACAGTCATCTTTAAGACCCACTGCCGTGAACATCTCAAATCCTACATCGATATAAACTCTTTGCCTACGCAGATATATTAGTATATATTACAGTGGGGAAAAATGGTATAGAAATACTTCGCTTACTGTTGTTAACGGAGAAAGTAATTTTTTTAGTGTTAACTGAGGCACAGATGACGAAATGTTGAGAAACAAGCAGGGGTTTAGTTTAGCTAGGGCAGTCCGGGGTGGCGCCCCAGCACATTGGATGCAGGAACGCCAGTCTGACACATTTGTTAGAGATATGGCTGTCAAATAAAGCAGCGTAGTGCAAAGGAAAAGTGCTCGTGAACCCTGTGCTTAAAATATGTCTGTACTGTTTGATGTAGTATTGAATCTCCCTAACTAAAATGATTAATTTTTTTGTGATTGGAGTGAGATTTGAGATTCTCACGGCAGTGAGTACGAGGATTGGTGTCTTCTGGGTTGTTGCGCTGTGTAGTCTGGTAGATGTTTGTCGACGTATCAGAGGTGTTTTGAGCCTCAATCATCAGAGCGATCTCTTCGTCTGTAAACTTCTACCAGACTATATGACGCAACAACCCAGAAGACGCCATCTTATTTGTGGGTTTATGCTTAATTATAAGTGTCATGCTATCGTTAAGTAACAACAAGAGAGCGCTCATACCGTGATTCATGCTTATATCTTTTAACTTGGAACTTCGTCATTGGTTTTAAGGTGCAGTAACTCCGCGTTGTCGCTTGTAGCCAGAATAAAATTTTGGCCCTGTTCGAAGGTTATTGTAATTTCTGGTGGTGTCTAGGGTAAAAGCCGGCATGTCTTCGTCAGACTACTCAACTCTTCAGTTCAACCTTACACTGTATATTTGAATTAATTTATTTTAGAACGAAATCGCCTACGAGGAGACGACACTGCGTGCTCATGGCTGTTACCTCTGCGAAACTTTTACATTTGTAAGTCAGAATGCCTGATTGGAGATTAAGAACTTGAACCAGTATGATAACGAGACCAGATAGCCCGTGTGGGAAAATCGCCAGATTATTCTATCAGGGATTTGTGTGAAGTGGTAGAAGTGAATAACATTATAGAGCTGTTAAGTTGAAATCTCGACTTTGTCCATGATCACATAGATTATTTCGATGTATTGTGTGTGGAGTTGATATTCATGTTAATTGGACTGACATGTAGTTTAGGATTCCTGTATGCCAGTGTTCAGCCACGTTTATTTCACCTCGGCACTCCCTAATTTGTCGGACATATTGACGATATACCACAAAATTTCGTCTCACTAGAAGGGGATACGAAACTCTATACACATCCTTGACCTTGAAGAGTGTAGTCATATGAAAAAATATAGCAAATTTTGAACAAAACTGTCGATAATGAGCTAGTGTATGTGTGTTACGAAGTCTAATTGCGAAATATAAGATACTGCCTTTTTCTAATTATAACGTTGGAATGTACAGTTTTTTATAAAAAATCATGGCATATTTGAAACCTTGGGGCTGCATACCGATTGCGGGTCACTGCTTTATGCGTGTCTTAGAGATAAAGACACTAATAAAAGGGTGTAAACTTTAATGCGAGACTTATAGGTTACTGATGAACTTAGTAAAATGATGACATTGGATTGATATAGAAAGTAGAATTTAGCCACGGAAGCGAAATCTTGTATATGCGCATTGTAATAACGCCGGAGTTCGTGTAAGGTCGTCGTAATATTGTTGGCTGGACATTACTTTTAAATATGTACATCTTTTTGAAGATTATATGGTGTCATTTCTTCAGGAAATTGACGCTAATCTATGCTGTTTAACTGTAGTGAAGGCCCTAATGATCATTCGAAGAAGAGAATGACTATGTCTTTTCCACCAGTAGCTCAGGACGGCGTTGATTCGTGACTACCGCGGGCTGTGAGCAGCCCAGCTGGAGGAGAAAAGAGGCCGGCCCATGAACTCGTACCACGGAACCGGTCCGATACTTGGTCTCGTTTCTCCGAGCCTGCTTATTGTTTTGCTTTCTTTGCTGCGAGGGTGTAGCCACCGTGGACAACAGGTACAGCCGTGGTCATAACGCAGTGTTGCACCACGCGGATACATTAGTTAAGCTGACACCACCTTGGACTTTCTGGGCCATGGATTGTAATGGTAATACCAAAAACTCTCATAAGATCTTGAATCCAGCTGAATGGTAAGTGATGCAAGACTTTGCAATAGATATTATAGAAGTGCTGGGTTTAAGATACGTTTACGCAAGTTACAAGTTGAAGCCATTGACCGGAATGCATTTCTGATAGGTAGATATAATTTTTGCGGCAGTAGGTTTTAGGAAGGTACATGAATTACAAGTGTTTGGAAACAAAGTTCTGACTAAAATATTTGCATCCAACAGGAATGAAGTAATGACAGTAGGTGGAGAAAGATGTCGACGTTTACGTAGTAAATATAATTGGATGTGGATTGAACTGGCTCACGTTTGTGTTAATGTTGAACCTTTGGCTTACATTATAAGAGAGGTAATTAAACAGGTTTTAGAGATTGAGATTCCTATTATTTTTTATCAAAGAATTTGTAGCGGATTTTCCATAGTTAATTATTTTTATCAGTCTCCATTATGCTGTTGATATGACTACTAAATGACAGTACTTTTTATTCATAGTGTAGTAATTAGTTGTTTTCTTAAGGGCACAGATCATTATGTAAAGTATATGGGAGCGGTCGGTCGTTAGAGAGATGATGTAGAACCCCTCAAAATGTAAGCCGTTGAACACTCGCCCCCGAAGATGCATGCGAGTACTGTAGGCCGTAATTGTCTACAGGAAGACATTGACAAAGTTAAAATGAATGTATGAGTGCTTATGGGAGAGCGAAGAATAGCATTGCTTTGGGTGTACCTTGATCTCATTCGAGAGGAATCGACTCAGATCCACTCGAGGTTTGCTGCTGTGGTGGTTGGTTTTTCCCGTGCCTTTTCAGATAATACTGTACACGTCACAACTGTTTATTCCCAGACTTTGGCTTTTCATGAACACTGTCTCCTACATCATATTTGGGATGGGCCGGGCTAGAACTGCACGTGGTTAGGTTTAATCAAATGGAGTTTTAGACATCAGATTAGGAAGTTTTGTATGGAGACGTGTTTCAAGACAAAATATCGTAATTGTGATAAGTACTGCCACCGGGTAAAAACCAATTTGCAGTTAATAATAATAATAGTAATAGTAATTTTCATCTTGCGCTTGTGATTGCCGTCCACCCGGATTGAATTAAATTGGCTGTTAAAATGTACCTTTACTGTATAAAGCCTTTCAGTGTAGGCTGTATGCTGAACGTCGATGTATTTGCAATTTTATATAAGCACAGTATTTAATGTTAAACATGTTAAGATGGCAACCACGATTTTAAGTATGTGTTTATATGGTGGAGGAGAATTTTGCAAATATGCCCTAGTAAATGGAGTTCGGAAATGCTGCCTCGTGGAGGCAATTAAAAATATTTGCATTTCGGCTATAGAAATCATGGCGTCTTTTTATGATACGTTTTCTGCACGATGCGCACAAAATGAACGCATGTAGGGATTATCGTTTGTGTCAGTTTATCTGTCCGGGTGTTACAACGCGAGAACCGCTGGTCCGATTTTGGTTAAATTTGGTATGGGCGTTATTCCATTGGCGGCCACGCCAACCCAGTATTTTTTAATCAGCTGTGTAACACCAACATAGCGGGCCCAGGCATCGTGTGACTGGCGTCAGTTAATAAATTGCCCTGACGTGATGAAGCATATCTTCGAAAAATATGCAACTTTTTAAAGATAAGTATGTAGAGCAGAAAGAAAAAGTTTAAAAAATAAATGTTTGTGTAGGCCTGTTTTAGTGATATTAATATTGGAATGTAAGCCTACGTAAAGGAATTGCGATGTGTTTTGGTCTTTTCTGTGAATAAGATGAGTAGGTAGAAGTTAATTAATGAATTTTACAATTATTAATTAGTTGCTCTGAAATGAGTTATGAGCACGCTTTTTAAAATCTTTTTTTTAGAACGGCACGTTATTGTTTTACGTGTTGAAAATACCGAAATTACAAACTATTTCTGAATATTGTTTAATATTTATGATCACTTCTTTCGTGCATGAGGCAGATTCTGTAGTCGGTAATGGATAAAAAGCTTGTTAACATTATAAATGCCATTAGTGACAATAAAAACACACTGAATTTACTCGAATTAAGATGTACAGACATTACATTCAAAGTTCTGTGAAATATCACTAACGTCTTCATTGAAGAATTTTATCATTCCGATTTCCAAAGTGGAAAGAACGTACAGGGTGTACCATTTAAAATGCAACCTATCCACAGTCGCCTGCTATGGTACAGTAATTAAATCAGAAGCAACCCCACATAACCGAATAAGCCAAGTTTGGAATTGGCAACACTGGTATTAAATGGGAAAGAACGAAGAAAAGAATGAATGCAAGAGAGAAAAATAGCAGAGGGACAGTGAAAGGGGGCGTCACAGATGTACAAAAATGCAATTTAATTCGTTGAAGAAACTGTTTAGCCATTCGTGTTTGCGATTGTCAGCTGCGGTAATTCGTTCCAACTTGTAATAAATTCTGTTACAACTAGCTTTTACATTTTGACTAATATTATTTAAATATCTACCTGAATTAATATGAATTAAGTCCGCGAATTAATTGCTGCCACCGTGATAATGAAGGAAGTAAGTTTATCTGATTACGCTGTGTGACAATAGACAGTATCTCAATCTGTGTTTATATAGTGTTAAGGAAAAAGTGGCATACAAATTCTAAATAATACAGCATTGTAACTGTTGTATGTTTTAATCTGTACAGTTTTAGATGCTAGACTGAAGCAAATCATTCTGAACCGCGCGGAGAAAGGATTCGATTAAACATCTTAATTAGCCTAACGAGCTCCGTACCAAATTGAATTTGAATATTGCATAATACTTTTTGTATACGAATTATAGGCTTTCTTTAAGACCATAAATGACTAATGTAGCCACGTTCCTTTGGTCAGTGTCTGACGACTGGTGAAGAAGCGAATGAGATCAGTAATTAATTGATTGCTTACTTCAAGTACACACAGATTCAATAGTAAATTTTGAATTTAGACATTTCATTTTTTCATTGGATTTTGTTTTAAATGTATTTAAGAATTTTTATGAGAATTTAAATTAATTGAAACACCTTAACACGCAATAAATAGATCTGTATATAACCTTAAATCCGTGTTGTCGCATTTCTCCGGTGGTCTTCTTGGAAACACATTGCCGGTTGAGAAATACTTGTTTGTGAATGGAAAATAATAATTGTCTGCTGTGATCTGTAACTATATGTTTGTGTCTTTGTTTTGTAATTGTAGAAAGTTTTGAGAGTCAAGAATGCATGCCTCCAGCTACAGGTTAGTTTCTTAGGGCGAAATTGACAATTATTGTGAAGAGCACCTTTGTGTGTTTTGTGTTTAGTGAATCATTCTGCAAAAAGAGGGTTGTTGTACGAGGTGCGATCGGAAAGTTTCCAGACTGCGCGTATAAAAACCCGTACACTTATCTCAGGTATTAAATTCATCCATCACCCTCGAAGTAGTTCCCCTGGGAGTGAACACAACGATCCCAGCGCCGCTGCCAAGCCTGGAAGCATCCCTGGAAACCTTTCTTTGTCAGCCTGTCAAGCACCATCTGCGATTCTGCCTGAATCTCTTCTATCGTCTCAAATCTCATTCCCTTTAGCTGAATTTTCATCTTTGGGAAGAGGAAGAAGTCACACGGAGCTTAGAAAGGAAGCTGGGGTCGGTTCTTGCAAGATCTTTGAGCTCCTGACAAACGAGAAGTCGATTCTGCTTCTGGCCCTCAGACCCCCATGGGGGGGGGGGGTTATTTGGTTGCAAAGATCGACTATAGCTTCAGTTCTGTACTAGGTGGCGTATGCTGTCTGTCACATTGACTTTATACAAATAACTTAATTGGATTATTTATTTTCCTGGGTATTAGTTTTATGATTTTATTTCCCTAAATCTACTGCAGTATACTTTGTTTTCACATCTTAGTATATTTTTCGAATATAGTTTCTTTAAACAGCCCAGCACTTGATGCGAAGAAATTTAAATGTTGCGTGATTTTGTAGCACATGCTTTTCAAATCGTCATCTAATTTATGAACAGCCTGTATTATTAGATCGATCATTACGCTGTACTTAAAGGACATCCTCTTGTACCACGTTCACAGAGGACTGAAGGGAGATTTTTCGTTGGTATTGAAGAATACAGATCATTTCCGGAAAATTTAATGTTTCGGCCTTCGGAGAGGATTTCGAACTCTGAATGACCCCGCCTGCATTCTGAGAATGACCCAGCACATTAGTTTCTGATTAATTACTTCGCCTGTCTACTTTCGTGTGAGAGTTCCCAGCTTAGAACTGTGACACGAAATAAGTAATGTTAAAGAAGTCTTATACACCATTTGTAGATTCAAACTGGTACACGTTTTTTACGTTAAATGAAAATATTATTGTCCGTTTAGAAAATATTTACTGTGGTGTTTGTGTAGTGCACTGGTCTTCAGAGTATTCCAGTGCTGTTCCAAACAGAATAATATAAATATTTTGACTCATCACAGACGTGGGCTATTTGTCGAGACCTTATAATCTGAAGTGGCGTAATATTTAAATTTCCATAAAGTGCTGTAATTCATTTTAAAACCTCTTTCACTCTGGTCATGTTGCTTGAATTGGCCAGTAGCCTTTAAAGTCTACTTCTCAGTAGCGTTTTCATGCGTTTCAATAAACTGTTCACAGTTTTCAAGTTGTTTTGCTTCACCTGAAACTTGGAACGTGAACGGTCACAAAATGAGTGACAAGTGGAGTCATGGCATTTGCACATTTTTAAAGTGCACGTGAGTTAAGAAACGTTGAAATCCAAGAGACAGAGAAATGGAAAAGAGTACTTGCGGAACTCAACGTCCAAGAGTTATCTGCAGATTTTGCTGAAAGAAAAATTGAGATGATGGAAACAGTGTACAGAATTATGAAGTCGATGAAAAGCGGCGTAGGAACTGATGATTTGTACAAGCCACAGCTTTGACATCCTCAGCTGATTTTTAATTGAAATTACTATTTCCTGAGGCTAACTCCTTAGGCATGTTAGATGCTTTGAGCCGATTACTTTTCGAAGTCCAATTCCTTACGGAAACATATCTTTTTCTTCTCATTTTTTCACTAAAGTTCTGTCTCTCAATAGGAAATCAACAGCTGCAAGCATATCGACACATATTACTTCTTGACGCCATTTTATTTCATCCTGGCATCCAGTGAACATTCCTAAATGTGAAATAAGCTTGAATTCATGCAACTTGACTGGTATGAACGAACCTTAACACTGTCACATTAATGTTCCAGCTGATGTCTGCACGGAGCACAGTCCTTGTTGAGAGGCTGATGGTAACTAGATAGTCAAGAAATTCCCACTTTGTGTGAATCCCTATGGTTCAGTACCGTGTTCACAGGAGTCCAGGAAATGTAGTCTAAAACCTTCCAATTAAGTTCCCTAAAGTAGCCGCGCGGTCTGAGGCTTCATGCTTCGGACCGGTGATACGGAATGCGCGCTGGTTCGAGTCTCGGGGGAGAAGAAATTTTCTCATGAGCTTTCGACCGGTACCAACCCAGCATCGTGAGGAAATTGGGGAGCTACAATGAGTAGCGAAATCCGGTCAGGAAAACTAGAGATGGCTGGGGGTTCGTCACTCTAATATCCGGTTGGATGATCGTTCACCTCTGCTTAGGCATGTGAGCGTGAGGCCAGCAGTCAAGTTAGTCGGCTTTGGCTCACAGAGGGCTCATACGCCACGGATTATTATTATTAAGGTACGTCTTAATATTTGTCTCCGTTCTTAACCGTTCGGCTACAGTAACTGTTAACTGGGTTAGCTAATCGGTAGGAGGTTTTAGTAAGGCGCAGCAATGTTGCGGACAGGTGAGAGAGTAAGGTGTAAGTGGTTTGGCTGCCGGAAGAATCGAAATACCTTATTAGAGATATGGTTAATAAGCCAGATAATCATTTAACGAAGTTCTGTCGATGTGCTGTGACGCTTTTTCTATACAGGCTAATGGGATCACTTGATGTTCGTTTCGTAAGTTAAAGAACAATTTTAAGGATGCTGAGGACAAACATGTCTAACACAAACCGCTTAGGAAATGAAACTGTGTTAGTATTGGACGTCAAATGCGCTCGCTACCGAGTTTGATCTGAGTGTGACGTCTTGGTAGTGTGGACGAAATCGAATTTTGGGCTCTAGCTGCTTTACGGATTCAACACAATTATCCGGGAGAAAATGTGGTAGGAGTTCGCAAGGGTAAAATGAACGTATGTTGGGAGGAACTTTGTAAATTCCCATTTATATTTATCAATCCATGTAGGTGCTGCGACAGCGCCTTAAAAAAGGCATCGCGCTTGAGTAGCTGGTCCAGCTAACTCCCAGGTTTGCATGAATTGAGAATTCTGTGTTCCACCAAGTCCAGAATAAAATAATTATTTCTGTTATGGAACTCGCAAAAGTTCAAATATTAGGGGAAAACAATAACAAATCTAAATGATACTCATGAGGAAGTTAGGAGGAGACTAAATTCCAGAAATGCTTGCTACTTCTCAGTTCAGAATATTTCGTCTTCCCGTCTGATTTCTAAGAACCTGAAAATTAAAGTATACAAAACAATAATTTTGCCTGTTGTTTTGTATGGGTGCGAAACATGGTCTCTCACTCAGAGGGAGGAACACAGATTGCAGGTGTTTGAGAATCGGGTGTTGAGGAGGATATTTGGGCCTACGAGAGAAGGCGATGGGGCATGGAGAAAACTGCACAATGACGAGCTTAAAAATCTGGACTCCTCCCCCAATATTGTCAGGGTGATTAAGTCGAGAAGAATGAGATGGGCTGGGCATGTAGCGCGCATGGATGGGACAAGAGGTGTGCACCGGATACTGGTTGGGAAACCTGAAGGGAAGAGACCGCTGGGGAGACCTAGACGTAGATGGGAGGATAATATCAGGCGGGATCTATGGGAGATAGGAGTTGAAGGAGACTGGATTTTGTTGGCCCAGGACAGGGTCCGGTGGAGGGATTTGGTTAATTCGGTGATGAACCTTCGGGTTCGGTAAGCCATCTAGTTAGGAACTCTCAGGTTTGTCAGCAGAAAAACTCGTATCTGAATGCAGACGATTCAGTTGTCATACACAGTTTTATGCCACTTTTAAGTATTTATGTGCTTCACGTATACGAGTCGTAGAATTGCAGTCAAGAAAACTGCTTTCGCAGGTGGTTTTTCTGCCGATATATTGTACGCACTTATTTATCCAATAATGCTGCTTGCCCCGCCTGTATCAACCTTCTGTTTTATCCATCCAAACACTGCTCTGTGAACAGCACACACACGGATCGTATCTGTATTTTATAATTTTTATCTCACGTGTCTTCTAATCACTAACAAATTCATATTTTTCGTTATAAGTTTGTTGTCATATGTTCTCAGTCTTAGTACTTTCTTGCTGTCAAATTTGTGTTATAAATATGCATGTTTCAGGTGACTGTTTTATGAAGTCATCGAAGTATTTGCTTTGCAGATATGTATTTGCGAAAATGTGCGAACACAGATGATTTCAGTTGACACAGCTGTCTGTTTTATCACTCTCCTGTGTTCCGTATTGTATGTACGTATTTTACTGTCACCATGTGGGTTATTGTTTAATTATGTTTAATGCGAACGAATGTAACGTTTACATTTACGTGAACTGCTAATCACACAGCTGTTGCACATTACGTTACAGTATGCTAGACTGAATAATCTGAAATTGTTTATCATAATTTCTGAAATGTGGCACTTTTTTCAATATCCAGCAGAAACCATATGGTTCTTGTTGACACTAGATAGGTAGAATGCATTTTGGTTATTGGTGTCAACTTTATTTCGATATTATCGTCGGTGTGGTCAGTCACAGACATTGTTCGTGTTCTCAACTGGGTCAAGGTAGATTATGAAATCATTGCTTCCTGTTTATTCCTAATTTGCATTCAGAATTGAAGAGTGTTAATGCTCTTAGTATTGAGAACAACGTGTTTGGCCCTGTTAATTCTTTCATTTGTATCCAGACCTTGGACACTTAGCATAGAAAATAGTCTGGCAGTGTAGTACTGACCGTGGTCACAGTTCCTTTTAAAGTCATGCTTCTTTGAAATTTAGATGACTTAAATCATGGTGTAATGCGAAGGTGTAATGTGAATATGGTGGCTTTACACAAGTAATATGTACAGCATTGTGAATTGTACAAAATGTATGTAAATTATTTTTTTCTTACAAATTTACTTGTGAATAAGCCTTTATGGAAAAACATAGACACACTGTTTGAGCGTCATCTGCGAGAGAAACTCTAAATTTGTTCTGAAAATTACACGCATTCAACATGGACAGCATTTGTCGCACGTACAATGTACAAACGATATTAAAGCCCCATCCATGTACGCTGCAGCATCTCAGCGTCAACTGTTTCAAGAGCAGCTGCAATTATGTCCTTCAGATCTTCGATGTCGGCGACCGGAGTTCAGTACACAGTCTTTTGTATCCCATAGGAACGAACCACAGGGTGTGATCCTCAAGAATTGGCTGTCTTCGGTTTTGTCTCAAGCATGGTCACTGCAAATTGCTTACGGGCTGCCATATCATCTGCAGTAATTGCCTGCAAGCACGACTTGCAACTTGTAAGCATACAGACAAACGTTTTCGCCCTGTCAGAACGCGCCATTTGCAACTCAGGTGCTGCAACGCGTGTCGACCTACGTGGACTGCGTCTTTTCGACGTCTTCATCATACACATGTAAACGCCCATTACCTTGTATAAACACTTCCGTTTTCCATAAACTGTTGTACCATGCACGTATCCTGATGTTGGTGTCTTGTGATACGTTATTCTGAAACGTCTTTGTACCTGTGTTCCGATTTCATTTTGATAAACCACTTCACGCCTTCTCCTGTGGGTTCATGGCATCTGACCTGATTCAGAAAGAGGATGCAATGCAGTGGAAAACAATGGGTGCTACCATCTACCTTAAAGTTGGCGAAACTTGAGCGTTTTTCTCGCAGATGACGCTCAAACAGTGTGTCGACGTCTTTTCATAGATGTTTTTATTCACGTGTAAAGTTGTAAAGATAATTTATATGCACTGTATTTGGTGATTATGTTCTTTAGGTCAGAATCTAGAATGGTCATAGGGTCTATCCAGCCTCCGAAGCGCCCTTCCTTGCGGCAAGGTAGTGGCATTGTCAAGCTGGACCATATATGGCTGTACTAGTCTCGGCACTACATAGTCTTGACATGTCTTCACGTATTATTGAACTTGTAGCGTAACCACGATTCTACATTTTCGTTTTAGGCACCCAAAACGGGTTTATGAGCCATGTGAATACGATGCAGTAGAGAAGGGAATTACCTGCTTTTCACTGTGAAGGAATGTATTGTCACTTTACAGCATGCCACGAAAGACGAGGTTTTTATTTCTAGAAATTCTTTCAAACTAAAATATGACGCTCCTTTAACGACCTTAGTCATTATGGTGGCTTAAAAATAGATTTTCAAAGGGGACGTACTTTTGAGTTGGGACTTGTAGCCTGTCTTGTCTGAATTGGAATTGTTTTCGCCTGAGAGGTAGAATGCATATTTCTCTTTACTTTGCGTTACTTTTAATGCTATTCAGTAATCTTACACGTTCGTAAAGAGTTCTAAGAAAATATTCTGTGCGTTTTACATGTGAAACACTTAACCCTTTCAGGTTCTGTGGCGGATTGAGTCCGCCTCGATTTTAAAGATTTTCATACACGATCTTGAGTCAAGCATGCAAACTGTCAGTATAGACATACCTTGGAGATATTGCGGGTTCGGTTCCAGACCACCGCAATAAAGCGAGTCACATGAATCTTTTTGGTTTCCCAATGCATATAAAAGTTATGTTTACACTATACTGTAGTCTATTAACTGTGCAATAGCATTATGACTAAAAAACATTTCGAGAATTACCAAAATGTGATACAGAGACACGAAGTGAGCTCATGCTGTTGGAAAAATGGCGCCGATAGACTTGCTCGACGCAGGGTTGCCACAAACCTTCAATTTGAAAAAGAACCCCGCAATATCTGAATTGAGATTTTTACAATTATTTTGGGGTCTTTATGTCTTTTTCTCTCCTAGGGCTGAAACTCCGTACAGGCTAATGCAATCGCGAGCTAGTAAAGTGAAAAATGTGATTATGTTGAATCAAAATTTTAGGGATTTTATAGCCCAACTCAGTATTTATCCGTCGATGAATCTGCTGAATTTAAAGGGCCGCGTAGTTTTTAAAATGTATAATCCACTAAAGCCAATGAAGTGGGGATTTCGTATATGTGTAATTGCAGATTCCATGATTGGGTATGTTTGTGGCGTGGTCCCCTGTTATGGGCTAATAACTACAAAAAGTCTTACGCACCCAGAGATAACTTGCCAATATAATTGTTCTGGAATTCATAAGAAAGATGCAAAACGGATATCCTCTGTACGCACAGGTTTTTTCTAACTTGGGCCTAGCTCTTGAACTTATGAAAAGGAAAGTTTATTTGACTGGGGCCATACTACAAAGTACAAAATGCTTGCCCAACTGAGAGGAAAACATAGGATCTTGGGAAACATAAAGTATTTGCCTGTAGAAAAGTAGAAAAATACATGACATTGGCCTTGAAGGACAAGAGAGTGGTTACTATGCCAAGTACGTGGCATACTCGAGAGACAAAAAGTCTTCAGGAAGACTACAAAAGAGGAGGAAGTCTTTCAGAAGACTGTTATTGTGATAATTACACTTCTGAAATGGGAGGAGTGGACAGAGCAGGCCACTACTGTTCCAGGTACGGGTTCCTGAGGAAAAGTCTGAAATGGTGGATTAAATTATATTTATCGATTTTGGAGGTCTTCCTTGTGAATAGTTTTCACCTGTACACGAGCCAGCAGTCGGCAAACCTTCCAACTTTGTCTCATCTCAAGTTCCTTAAGGAAGTGATTGGTAGGAAATGTCTGGAACAAAATGTCCAAGAGAGGAAGACCAAGTTCAGCAGACGTAGAAGGACGTCTGAATAGCAAACTGCACCTTATTCAGGCAACAGAAAAGTGAAAGGAGGCAGGAGAGAAACTTCGTTTTGTTGGACACTTACCCAAGGAAGCCAGGACTCCACCCTAACAAGTGCTTTGTCATATATTATACAGTAAGGGAATACCGTTAGGCGTGTAGCTGTTATGTTTAATTAGAACAGAATCTTTTTTTATTTGATAAAGTTAAAAAAACAAATATACAATCCTTCTAGAAGGAAATTATTTTTTTTACACTTTTCACAGTCCGCCATTGACGTGAATTCCCTGTGTGTAATGACTTCATTGTTACGCTTCTTTCCCCAAAGCTGAAATTGGCCCCTGAACTTGAAACAACCGGCTCGAAAGAAAACTTGCCCTCGGAGGCTATGAAATCCGATGCTTGTACCTCGTATCTGCACGCAGTAAGAAATGTTAGACGTCTCCAAGCTCTTATCTGTCGTGGTCTTGATTTAGTCCTGTACCGAAAGATAGCAAACAGAAAGGCGATATTCACTATACATCTCACTACAATCTGTGAAGAATAATTTTCAGTCAGTATTCAAACATTACGAACTGTGATCTATTCAGACCACATTTAGAAAAAAAATTTCCCTCGTTTTATGCAGGTTGTAAAATAAAGTCAAACTTAGCATACCTCGTTTTATTACACTTCGCAGATATTGCGTTTTTTACAAATTGAAGGTGTGTGGCAACCCTGCGTCGAGCAAGTCTATCGGCGCCATTTTTCCAACAGAATGTGCTCACTTCGCGTCGCTGTGTCACATTTTGGTAATTCTCGCATTGTTTTTTTATACATAATGCTATTGCACGCTTAATAGACTACAGTATAGTGTAAACATAACTTTTATATGCACTGGGAAACCAAAAACTTAGTGTGACTCGCTTTATTGCGGTAATCTGGAACCGGACCCGCAATATCTCCGAGGTATGTCTGTAGTTCATATTAGTAGTAGAATTTAAATAACTTTGCGGTATGGAATGGAGCTTTGGTTGTATTTAAAGGAATCCGCAAAGGGCGAAAGGCGCTGTAGTGTCAGTGTCATTTACGCTGCTGATCCCCGTTTAAGGAACTACCAAATTTTTATAGAGGTTTACTCTTTCTGAATTAATTACAAAAATGAATGGGCCACATGGGCTGTTGAAGGAGAAGAAATTGCACACGATTGTACTTGAACACTAATTGAAGTTCTGTTGAAGTAGGTGATGTAAATCTGTTGGGGGACAACATAAATACCATAAAGAAAACCACAGAAGCTGTAATTGATGCTAGTAAGTATATTGTTCTAGAAGTAAACACAGAGAAAACTAAGTATATATTGATGTCTCGTTACCAGAATGCAGGGCAAAAGCGTTACATAAAAATAGCTGATGGATCCTTCGAAAATATAGTATATAAAGTCTGTATAGCTAACATTTGTCTGACATGTTTCCTGTTCAAATTGGTCTAAACAGGGAGATGCTTTATCACCACTGCTTTTAACTTTGCTTTCGAATATGCAATTAAGAAGAAAACCAGGTGGGACTGAAACAGAATGGGACACATCAGATTCTGGTCTATGTTGATGACGTAAATCTACTGGGGGATAACATAAATGCCAACAGAAGCTATAACTGACGCTATTAAAAATGTTGTCTAGAAGTAAACAGAGAAATCTAAGTACATGTTGAGGTCTCGTTACCAGAATGCAGGGCAAAATCGAAACATGAAGGTAGCTAACGGATACTTCGAAAATCTGATTAAGTTCAGATATTTGGGGGCGACAGTAGTAAACCAAAATTTGATTCATGAGGAAATTAAGAGCAGATTAAACTCGGGTAATTATTGCTACCATTCAGTTCAGAACCTTTTGTGTTTTCGTGTGCTGTCTAGAAACGTAAAGATTTGAATATACAAAACTACAATTTTTCCTGTAATTTTGTATGGGTGTGAAACTTGGTCTCTGACACTAAGGGAGGAACGTAGACTGAGGGTGTTTGAGAACAGGGTGCTGAAGGGGATATTTGGACCCAAGAGGGATGAATTACTATGAGGCTGGAAAACGTCGTACAATGAGGAGCTTCGTAAGTTGTGCTCCAAGCCAAATATAATTAGACTGATCAAGTCAAGGGAATGAGATTTATATAAGCCGAGTGTCGCTGTCCAAGCCTGATTATCAATTTCATCTGTTACGTAGTGCTCGCAAATCGTAAGAGCATTGGTAAGGTCCCTGAATTGCTACTTTGAAGGATTAATTATTCTTCATTTGGCGCTACAGTCCTCGGTGGACCCTGACCTCCTTTTGAAGGATTAATTACTCTTAACAGATTATCAGGTGGTGAGGCTGAAATTAATACTTGTCACTTTCTCTTTAGCAGTAGATGGATTGAACTAATGTTACAGAAAGAAAGCGCCTTTTAATGGTCTCCTTTTCTGTGGTATGTAAATAAGCGGATTCGTGTTTTGCACAGCCCCACCCCCGGCTGCTTGTTTTCTCTCTAACATCCTCGCATGCCATTCGCAATTACTGAAACACCGAATTAGACAGGAACCTAAGACATCGCTGCAATAGAACGCCAGTAAAAGTTGGCCTCATTAATAACCACTGAAAGTTAAGAGAGGGTACGCAGATGAGAGTTTCCGTCTGCCGTAACAGAAAAAATTCGCTTGAAGTTAATAAAATACAGTGATTCTCATCCTACGTTGATCCGCGGACTTGCAGAAGAGAAGTTGGTAATACTGGGACCAGTACCCCATCTGCCTCATATAAGTGTCTGCGTATCTAAGTGTTGGTAGCACCAGTAGTACCAGTAGTCGTTTATTTACTGTAGGCAACGAACGTTAGAAGACTTTTGAGTTGTATTAACATCGGAGATAAGAAGATTTAAGTTTTCGGGAATTTTACATTGGTGTGTAACAGAAGGAAACGTTGATAATCGTTGTTGAATTTGTGAGATTGGTTCAAAAGTGTATCGGAGCATTTGCATTCTAAAAGGGAGTCAAATGAAAGCAGTGAACAGTTGTAAACTACGATATGTCCCAAAGCTGAGGCAACGCAAAGTTTAAAGATAAATACTTTGTTAGAGACTGGGAAATTTCAATTTACCGTGCCCGGTGGCAACACTGGTCTCGTATCACTCACAGTCGATGGTTTGTCGTATTCGTTACTCTATAGTTAATTGTTTGTGCAAGAAGCAGCATTGCAGCTTTCAACAGTGTAAATGTGTTGAACATTATTTTGGAACGCAGTCGTACAAAGCAGATAAACAGGCATGTCTAGGTTAATTTTTAGAGATGCTGCTCTATGAAATGTCAGCCGTTTTTCTAGCTGAGTTTTTGCGAATGTATTTGAAATAATCGAGTTATGTTTACAATAGCGGGACAGTTTCTACTTATATTTTAATTTTGTAATTATGATCTAATGCGATAAGTAAACACGACGTTCAGCATTGGATTGCATGACTTGGAGGTCACACCGCAGTACAGACAATTTTTTTTCCGTTGTGGTATGCATGTTACGTACATAAAGCTCGTCGCAATTTGAGGACAGGCATAAAGGAAGTTAGTCTGGGTACCATCGGTTATTAAGTACTGTTTAATGAGATTATATCTAGACAAGTTCTGTGTATACCGGTCCATTTAGTGTGGATGCTCAGATCCGACTAGCAGGCAGAGGTAAGGTTATTGACATCTTACTTGGCAGTATTTAGCCAGAAATATTGAAGGCAGAGTAGTCGCCAGTGATGTATTTCTGTTTTTCGTTTCCAGTCTGAATATTTTAGCGACTTGATACTTGACTTGTTATCCATTGTGGTATCTGGTGAAATACGAGGTTCTCACAGTGGCGAGTATGAAATTGGCTATCCTCTGGATTGTTACACCGTGTAGTCTGGTAGAAGTTTACCGACGTTCAATAGGTTACTCGTGCCGTCGATGGAGACGTATGACGTTTATGAGCTCTCTCTTTCGTACTGAATGGGTAATGTGGAGCATCACGTGGCTTGCTCATCGTATCTCCCTGCAATGGTGATCACTAGGGTTCGGATGTTCATGACCTAAAAGACAGAGAAATATGCGTGCAAATATGATTCAAAAAAGGCAAAATATGACCTAATTTGTTATGGAAAAAATATTCGCTAAAATTTAAAAAAAGCGTTTTGTATTTCAATCATGTTATTTATTTACGTATGTATGTGCAACTATTACATTACATGATTTCCTAGCAATTTTAATCAAAAACTTCAGTCGCTTTAAGTCGCAAATGCCTCGTTTTGGATCAGCATCAGATGTTAAGAATACGTGCACCGATAAAAAGAAAATAAATTTAAATGAAGAGCCTTTCAGGCATATCAAACTCATTAATTACATATAAATAAATTAACAAAATTCAAAATATTAGGTACATTTCTTCATTTTTCTTTCTTGGCAGCATTGCAGTATATAATGATGTGCTTTTTCAAGGTCTCGAATGAAAATCTTCTTCGATTGTCGCTCAATATGGTCTTGTAACTTGAGAAGCTCCTTTCAACATAGCACGACGTCACCGGAGCATATTTGAAGAGGATTAAATTTTTGCTGTTTAACGCTGGTTTATCTTCTCCCAGTGTCGCTTATTTTGCACATTGTCGCATAACCATTATTTCGACACAACACTGTATTAAGTTTTGATTTCACAGCATCACTATTTTGCCTCTTGCTCGCCATATCTCGCACTCTACACCCTTGATCAGCTCCAAACTTCAATGTAGATCTGCGCCAACTGCCTCTAGGCGAGAAATTGTAGTTGCTATGCCTTCATAGGAGGGAGAGGCAATGAAGGTGCGAGTTGTTTGAATTTCTGCACCCTCAATGGAGCTTTAACGAACATTTTCTTAACGTTCGAGATCAACTTGTCGACTTCAGTGTAACTACGTCTAATTTCCTCGGCATGAGCGAGACATGTTAAATGGACCATTTTTGGATAAAGCATTTTGAGGCCCTTGGCAGCTTTTACCATATTTGGCGCAGCGTCCATTACAAAAAGGAGGATAATGTCACGCTTAACGTCGCCTTTCCACAAGAGTTTCATGGCGTTATCGAAAAGTACAGCGACAGACGAGTGGTTTACTCTATCATGAAGGAATATGTAACCAGGGCGGTCAGCAAAGAGCGTGTCAATTACGACACTCGCAACATATTTGACGCAGACATCCGTTGTTTAATCAGTCGAAACCCAAATTTTATTGTCGTCCACAGTACATGCAATTCTTTGCACACTAAATCGCTTACCAGCTGTAACTTTAACTTCATAAAGTTTACAGAACAGAATTGTTCCATCAGAACTAAAATATCCCTCTCCAAAATCTTTAACGAAACCTCTTAACTTTGCACTTTCAAAAAACTTCACTTTTGACATCTTAACTAACTGAAGGATTCACTGCAAATGCGTGAGAAATGTAGTTTCAAGTAAGAATTTTATACCCAAAATATAACCAAAATATGAATTTTATCAGCAAAATATAACCAAAATTTGCATTTTATCCTCAAAATATAACCAAAATATGCATTTAACTACAAATATGACCAATAACACAAAAATGACCTAAATATGCATTTATATGCAAAGTAAATACAGTCTAATTGTGATTAGAATAACCCAATTAGTGTTTAATTTCAGTTTAGAATGGAAATAGAAGCCCCAATAAAAATATGACAAGTCATGAACATCTGAACCCTAGTGATCACTTATCGTTGCCTTCCCGTGATGCAATTCCACGTTGTTGGTCGCCCCCCCCCCCTTGTGACGTCATCCCGAACCCGGTATTGACCGAGTTGGTCCAACACGGAACGGCAGCTGAACAACCCGGATTGAGTTGGCGATCAAACTAACCTAGTTGATATCAAACCACGTGTGAAGCTATCCAATCCGTAGCCATTGGTAGGATTATTAATTTGTGCGGCGAGGTGGTATTCCGACCCGGGGGTGATCTTTAACGGCGTGTTTGCTGCGCGTAAGTGCACGTGGTCATGTGAGTACCAAGCATAAGCGTGTCGGTGGGCGGGGTGGGTTGTGCGCTTTATGCCAGTTCAATGTTCTGTTTGCCTTTTTTGAAGAAAACGAAAAATGTGTTACGAATCTGCAGTAAAAATCGTTTGTCGTGTTGAAAGTGAATATCATTTCACCCTTCTCCCATGTTGGGTCATTGATACAGTAACGTAACATGGGCGTATTTATATAATTTATTTCGCGTCCCATATCCATGTTTAAGGGGAAGGCTAATTTATTTTGTCAACTTTGTACAGGACCTGCTAATAAGACTCCAAGACTCTTATCGAACTTTTGTGCTAATTGATGAGATTCTCTGGTCGCTTCTACGTTTTGGTGAGAGACTTTCGCAGGAGACTGCCAATGTTTTGTGGACGTAATTTTGTTATCTTACTGGAGCTGTTTGAAGAAAATTTTTGAAATTGATGGGTGATTCGTGTTCGGCTGATTCGAATGTTGCACCTGTATTGAAATTAGAAAATAGGGCAAATACTTTTTTCACTCGTTTTATAAGTGTTAATCGAAGTATATGTTTCAGACTCATACGCCCATCAGGCGCGATGTGTCTACGTACTTATTGCACCCATGTTTTTAAAAACAAAGAATTCTGACCAGTATTCGTCAACTGATACAAAAAATTTCTATGACAAATTCGTCAACTGATACAAAAAATTTCTAAGATATTTCGATTACAAAAACTTTTTGAATCTTGTTAGTTTTTGTGACAGCTATGTGTGGGTTGATGTGGGGCTTTTATCTGTAACAAAGTATTTTTAAATGGTTTATTGTTTCGATTTTACAATATTTAGTTACGTTTGTGGAATCGTTTTCTTGACTGAGGACTGTCTGTCTGTGATAATGTTGATTGACGCTTAGAGCAGTGTCTCTCTCTAAAGAAGGGTTAGTGTAGGGGAGGGGGGGTTGTGCTACATGTATTTTGTGAATGTTCCATATATTATTTAAAAAAATTGTTTATTGATCCATGCTTAATTCATTCGAGTTTTTTGTTGCTCGCTAGGAATATGTGACGAATTTAAAACACGAGTTTTTTGTTGCTCGCTAGGAATATATAACGAATTTAAAACTTGGTTTCCTTTAAATGCTTCCAGTGAAATATTGTAATGAATAATTATAAATTAGCTAAATTTTCGCTTGCACAGATATTCGGTGACTAAAAATTGTTAGACACAACCCCAGAGGTGCACATAAGACTTCGTAAAAAGTTTATGTAATTTTGACACATATCGTTGCTGTTGAAAGAACATCTCGCGGTGTGGTTATAATTCCTTGATCTTCACAAAGTATTGGGGGCTCCGTCTTTTGAATCTTTATAACGCGAGAAGAGAACTTACAAGAAGCCGGTGAGTTGTGTTACTTAGAACGAGGGGCTATTGAATTATCTGTCGCGATCCACAGAAAAGAAGCGCTGATATAGGCAATTATGACGGTGGCTGAATAGGAACCTGCCCAGAGCATGCCAGTAACGAGTATTGTGTCACGCTATCCCATTGAAAGCATAGGAAAGTCTCTACTTTGTTTCATTGCATCTGTTCAACGGAGTGGCGTGTTGTACAGAAAAAATGGCGTATCACATTTCACATGTCCAAACTAGATCAGCGTGATTTGGTTAATTTTGGCGACGAAGAGGGGGGCCCTGTGAACCAATGGAGATTCATCGGCGGGTGTAGGCCACGGACGGCAGTATTTGTGGGAAAAAACTACAGGGAAACTCAGTGGGAAGCATATATTATTGCGGACGGGGACTTCATTAACCTCAACGGATATGTTTTCGATCCCTGGTGGGTTTGCGAACTGCCATCATATATTCTATATATTTTCTAGTCTGTGGCTTGGGCGTAAAATTAGTGCTGTCGGAATTTCGTTTGGATGCCGTATGTCGAAGCGTGCATACTCTTGTTTGTAGCTGTGGCGGCTAGCGGCAGGTGATTCACTCGTAATCAGAGCAACTGACAAACACGTGACTGTCGGCCAACGCTGATTCCGGGGGTCATCAAATCTTGGAGTGACCACAGGACAAAGTGGCGGAAACAAGTGGCCGTTTGCTCCGCTAACCATTAATAACTGCTGGTAGGAATTTTAATTGCTATCGACAAAAACTCGTATTTCCGTATTCCTTTTAGTAGCTGCTTGATTGACGCGGTTGCAACGGCACCCTGATTCTCATTTTTATATTTATTCGTTGTTGGCATGTCCTGCAAAATTAAAATCTGGAACATAATCTACTTTCTTATTCCTGTCCGCAAACGATAAATGTCTGATTTCCGTTCGTGTTTGTCGATGTGTTCGGGCATATAGTATTAATGCTGGATTTGATTCATACGAGCAAAGAAAGGTCCTTAATTCCAAGACATTGTGTCCGTAGTTCGGTAATCGTCTTTGAACAGCACGGTTAGGTTAATTGACGTACAGCAGTGTGTACGTAGTTGACTAACTCCATTGAGCAGAGTAATTGTGAAAAAAATGTCTCTGCTAGTCACGTTTATCATCTAAAATCCCAAGCTTCTTTACCAAAAAATTGCCCTTTGGTTTCCACTGCTGGAGTTTCTGAAGCGTTCAGGAATAAGTCGCGTTGTTGGTTTTTTGATGTTTCGGCAAACATTGCGGCTGCCATCGTCAAGGGACAACATTCTACGCGGCTTTTTATTAAAATTACACTTTATTTACCGTGTTAATAGTACCCCCCCACCCACGGGCCCTATTTTGAGTCGAGTGAATCCATTCTAAATCCTTAATATTCTATTTATTTAAGATTCGTTTTTCCGAAGAGGTCTTGTCCCTTCAGGGTTTCGGATTAAATTGTTGTGTGCACTTCAGAATATTTTCATAGTACTCGCATGGGCAGATACTGGTTCAGGATTTGAGTGGGTGTGGCATAAGAGTTATGCAGACCAGTAGTTTCACATCCCCGGTCATGAACGACCTCGTGTACCTTGAGCTTGAGGGGAAAACAGTCCGGTTTATTGTGTATAGAATCGAAATGGGCCGTTTTATAGCCTTAGGCCCGGGTGGAGTTCTCATACCGAGATGGTTGTACTGATACTTAAAGGTGCAGATTTCGTCCTGGGGAGGGCGTGGTGAATTCTAGTATGCGACTTGACACGTTGCAAAGTTTAAACTTGCTTTCACACAGTAATTGACAGATTGGTTGTAGTGTACTTTGGAATTTCTGGTACACGTTTTTTCAGCCGGTGATTGCATCATTTACTGGACAGTCACATTTCTGATAATAAAACAGCAGCGACACAATACTTTCATTACGGACACCGAGAGGCGAGTTGTGTTGTTCTGATACTGTAAGCCCTTGATTAAGATTTGCCGTCATACAAGACACGTGGCTGTACTTAGGATGTTATGAGTTTGTTCCATTTACCAAATACATTTAGACCGAACATCCTTTCCATTTCACCATGTTCGTGTTCATGTTTATTAGTTGTGTGGCGAGGTCATAGAAATTATCGGAACATCTTTACACCATATCCTGAAAATGTACTCTACGTTCGCATTATCGCATTTTAGCTTGTTTTGTGCGACTTCGCAAAGTGTCTGTTTAATATTGTGTTATTTCCTCAAAGTTTCCTGGGTTTTTCGAAAAACCTCTTTCTTTGATAAATAATCGTAGAAGGAAGTGTGGCAAGGAGAGGTCTGGAGATCGCGGTGGCCAAAGGCCTGCCCATCAGTGCGCTCACCAAAGAACTCTTGCAGCAAAGCAGTTAACGTTCGCAGTGAGGGCCGTCGCCCCATCTCGTCGAATCCAGTAATCCCTTTCGTTTTCTTCCAACAGGAAAATTAATTGGGTCAAAAGATTCTGATTCCCTCCTAGGTTTATTGAGAACACACAAACCTCTTCGCGTACACAATGGCGAAAACTGGCAATATTGAATTCTTGCAGCCGTAACCCGTTGTTGCAGATGATTAGCTGATTAAAGTTAGTACGGCCGTAATTTAATCTCTTTTACTGTTAAGTGATTTTATTTTGTACCACAGTACAAAGGACCAGATTAGTTAGTACAGTCCGCAGACCAGGAGAAAATCCCTGCTAGGAATTCGATATACGCGCATGCGCAAGATTTCGCGGTGAGTGACGACCGATCCTAAAAGCATTCGTTCCACAACCACTGAACGAACAACAGACGACAGGCTTTCATGTGTTCTAATGGGCACAGCTTTAAGATTACCTCACAGCGGCACAGTGATTTAATCTAGAATATTATCGTAACACCCGCAGAACACATTAGAGGTGCACTCACTACACGCCACTCTCAACTGCTTGATGTTTTCAGTCTGTGTGTAGTAGCGTAAAGCTCTGACGTATCACACTTCCCACCAATAGCAGCCCTCTAGTCCACCAGGCAGTAAACATTCCTCCCGCACCAGAAACGACTTCCCCCAGCAGGGTTTTTCTCGTGATCTGTGGACAGTACTTACCACGTGGATCGTGGAAAGAAAGTGGATTCATGCGTATCAGTAGGTGTTTGAGCAGCCAGCGGGCCATTATTATTATTTTTTTTATATCTAAGAACGTTTGATGTTGGACTTAGAAACATACTGAATTTATACTAAATAAGTTAACCGAACTGTTTCTATGCTGTTTTGGAGAAATTTCCAAGTGGTTTGTGCATGTCGAGAAGGTCTTAAACGTGAGACTTTATTCTGCTTGCGAAATGACAGAAGTTGCATTTATGCGAAGTCACGTGATTTGGTCCACACATCAGCGTCTGAACATTGCGGTGGTTCATTGTTCCTGATTCGACCCTGATTGCTACAACAGGAAATGATATTAATAAAATAAGAAAATATGAAACTTGTACTGTGGTACAGAGTTGTAGGCAGGTAAACTAGACGAACAAAAAGGTGTTTTTGCCTGGGGCAACATTAACCGTTTCTTATTGATTCATTAGTTGGTGGGTTTATAAATGAGGGCAGTTTAAACGTCATAGCGATTTATTAAAAATGTCACCAAACTATTGAAAAGAGGTTTACATATTACTTTTTGATTTTATTTGTCGGAGTTAGCCGTTATTGAGACATTCCACCAGCTTGTATTTGATTAATATTTAAATGCTAGTAACAGTTATTTTTTCGATTCGGGTTTCCTTTCATGAGCCATCATTTTTATTAAATAATTACTTGAAATTAAATATCTAATTTAGGCGGCACGTGTATTTTCAGAATGCAGGACTATCGAGTAAACGATTAGAAAATTGTACCTGGCCCTACAGAATAGACCGATGATCCTGTTTTACAGTGTTTAGTTTAATGCTGTCAAATCAACGAAGCGGTTGTCACAGACCTTAGAGAATCATTAGATATGCTTCCCCATGAAGCAGTGTTATTTCCTCCAACAGTGAGCTGGAATGCGAGGAGAATCGAAAGAAAGGTTCAACAGTATTAAATCGCGATTTAGTCCCTTCCGAGAAAACAGATTAGTTGTACTGGGAACAGCATCTTTGTGGGAGAGATAAGGTGTTTCATTCTTCCTCCGGATAGTGAAAATTCTGTGATTTTCGAAACATAGAATTTTCACCTTGTGCGCCCTGCGGGTCGCTTGTGTATTCCGTCAAAGGCCAGTGGTTATTTACGTGAGAGTGCTTATGTCAGTGTCTGATTAATAAATACGATGTTGGGGTCGTTAGTTCGTTATTCGTTGCATAACTATTCGCCTTGGTTTGCGTGTGTTTACAGAATTTGTGTGCGTGTTCCAGGATTAAGAATAAGAAGAAATGTTCCTATCAACTTGTGGTCGCAAATGCTTCTTTTTCAAAGTAATAGCTAAAAATAAGTTTCAATGAATCTGTTATAAACAAATATCCCTGTCCTTTTACTTCGCAATAAAGGCATGCATTGAAACTTTTTTTTTATATGTCCTTTTACTTCGCAATAAAGGCATGAATTGAAACTTTTTTTTTTGGATACTTTGAAAAAGAAACATTTGCGACCACATTTTGATAGGAACATTTTTTCTTCTTTTCGATCCTGGAACACGCGTACAAAATTTGTAAACATACTTTTGACTCACACAGTAGAAATGATATCGTATGTATATATTCTATATTTGTTAGTGAGTCTGATATTCTGTTGAAATAAAGTCTGATTTAACAGCGTAGTGGCTCAGTTTTCATTTCGTAATATCTACACATGATCACCATTTAAGAATGCGTACCTTGTATATGAAACATTTTCAAGTGACAGTCCATAATTAGTTTTTAATTATTCGCTGGAGCTACAAAAATGTAACTTTCATGTGATTCAGTTTAATAACAGCAAGAGGGATCCGCTGTTTTGCAGGTTTTACATTCGTGTGGATCAGCCAGGTATAGCATCCGGGCACTCGCTTATTTTGTATTGGCGTAGGGAATAAAAACATATCGTAAGTACATATTGCATTTCTAATCGCGACTCGAAAAACATAAAACAGGTATCTTCACTTATTTCATGAATGGCTGTAAACGAGTTTGGAATCGTGGGTCTTTCTGTCTGTTCCGCATGAATTGCAACGGCATTCGATAGAGCGAGACAGGTTCACTTCTTACGGCTTTGTAGTGTTGGCTTACGATTTCCCGGACGAAAGATCTCGGCGTACAGTTGCAAACATGATTTTAATTAGCTGCTGAGCTAGCAACTTCGTGATGAGTCCAGAAACTGCATTCTTCAGGTATACACAGTTAATGATTAAACAGTGGTATTCGTGATATGTAATGAGAATATTAATTATATTTAGCTGAAAAAAGTTTTATTTTCGTTTTAGTCATCGGCGTTATAAAATTGTTTCTGTGGTGTAGTTTGTGGAACATGACCAAAGTATGTTGGTGTTATTTGTAATCAGTTTTGCGTCTTTTAATTTCGGTAATTTTTTAACTTTGATGGTTTGTTGAAGTTTTAAATATTGAAAAATGTCTTTTGTGGTTTCCCATATTGCGGGAGGTGGAGTTGCCTTAGAAAACAACTACTGGATGGCAGGGCGATCGCGGGAGCTTGGACAACGCTTTCGAAGGAGGAAATTTAATAGGTGTAATTATACCAGTCTCTAAATCAGGAAATTTCGTGCAATGTCGTATGTGGTTTAACATGTTTTTTATGAACATCTACACTTTTATCAAAGCTGTTTAGTCTCAGATGAATAGCACTGTACTTCAGCCCGGAGTAAAGGTGCCTTTCAAATTAAATTGAATCTTACACGTGATAATACTCATTAAATAAGAATGCAGTTTATCGAGTTAGTAAATATGTAATAACTCGGAAACAAATCGGCCTACTTGAAAGTTAATTTAACTGGTAGAGTTGCAATAAATCAAACTAAACGAAAGTGTAGTTAACTGAGTTTAATTGAAACTGAGCTTGTAGTTTCAGCACTGTTACTTGTGGACTGGGTAAGAGATAGATGGATGTACATGTACTTCTACTCCTCCTCCAGTTCACGGATTAGGCCGATGGCCTGTGCCGCCTTCTGCGTGGTCTTCCAGGATCCCTTCTTCCTTTGGGTCTATACCAAAGGACCTGTTTCGGCATTCGGCCTTTTCCCGTCCTCTCCACGTGTTCTAGCCAATATTATTTGTGTCTTCTTATTCGGCCCTTTATTGAAAATACTTCAGATTCTTTTCTTATTATCTTCATCGTTTGTCCTTTTTCTTATCAAGTTCGTTACCAAGGCCGTCCGGGCGATTTCTTTGAAGCTTACGAATAAGTAAAGTTTTCTGTGAGAGGGCAGTCTTTAGTGTTTTGGATAGTAAACGAGACGTTAACAGTTTTTGAATTGAATAGAAACAGGCGTTCCCCGAATGCATTCTACTCTTAATTGCATCATGGACCTAATTTCTATGTTATTGTTCCCAGATACTTAAATTTCTAAACATTTTCAAATGATGCTTTAGTTATAATATGTTTTGCCGTTGTTGCTTATGTGGATCCCGTATTACGACCATGTACAGTCCACGACTGTAATCTTGAGACTTGCAAGGAATGCAGTGAGTCCGGATCGTTAAAGGCAGACGCCATCTTTCCTCCTTCCTCGTGGACTGTATTTGCTTCTGTTTACATTTACATCTAGGCCTATTTCCTTGTTAGCCTGTAGGAGAGTTTCTGCATTTTTGGTTATGGTACCCACACCATCCCCCAGAAAATTGACATCATCAGCTTAAGCAAGTACCTGGTGCATACCGTTTAATTCGTGTCCTTCTCTTACCTTCCTGACGACATGTTCTTGAGCAAAATTAAAATGCATTCTGCACTGGGAAGGGATCCGACAGAAGGTTGCCTATACGAACTCTACTAATACCCCATCCATACACATTTTAATTAATCGAACAAGTTTCTTTGGTATTCCAAACTCAGTCAGAATGCCGTAAAGTACCTCTCTTCTAACTGTCGTATGCCTTCCTAAAGTCCAAAAATAGTTGAACTTTTCCATTATACTCCCACTTTTTCTCTAATATTTGTCGAATGCGAAAGATCTGATCAGTAGTTGACCTATTACGGCGGAATCCACGTTGATCGCCCCCGATAGTTTGATTCATAAATGGCGTTAACCGTGCCAGAAGTGCATTCGATAACACTTTTTATGACGTCGACAAAAGAGAGATACCTCGGAAATCATAGGGACAATAATTGATTCTTTCCATGGTTGTGGTGGTACTTCCTGGTTCCAGATCGAGACTATAAGCTTATGTGTCTCTGAGTGCAGTGTCGTACCACCTGCATGCATTAGTTTAGCTGGAATTGATTTGATGCCTGGAGAGTTATAACGTTTTAATTTCGCAATCGCAATTTCATCTTCATTAAGGCTGTGCTGTATGTACTTCAGTCTCTTTAAATTGATCAGCTACGTGGACGTTTAGTAACTTTCCATCTGTCTACTATGCCATGTGAGTCCGCGAGCAGATCCCCATTTTCGTCCGTGATCAAACGTCTTCTAGGTTTGTACCCCTTCTTGAATTCACTTATGCCTCAGATGTGTTAATTTTTGCTCTTAGTTTCCAGCCCCCGTATCTGATCTTCTAGATACACCCTCGTCTCATTCCTCAAAGTTCCGCTGGTTTCGCGCCTTACACTGCAATATTTTTCCCTGTTTATTCGAGTACGGGCCTGCAGCCATTTCAGTCTAACCTCCTTCCTCCGTCTTACCAAGATAGAGCATTCTTCATTGAACCATGCTTTATTTCGCTAAAATTTGACGATAAGATTTTTGGATGTGGCAAAGTTGACTAATCTCACCTCATTGTCAATACTAAATTCATGTAAATTCTCACTCCCTATAGTCGGTTTTAAAATATTCTCCCGACCAATTTTGGCATTGAAGTCTAGCAGAATTTTCATGTGGTATCTGCTAAACTTGTCAAATTACCTTCGTCGTAAATGCATACAATTCGTCCTATTCCGTAGCTTTATTGTTGTTTTCATAATTTTAAATTTTTTTTATGGTGAATGGTTGTTAGCCCTACGCCCCCAATCTAAAAGACCACCCCTTATCGGCTTTCCGCTACTGTTTGTTCAATATGTTCTCAGCTAACCTCCATAACTGGAGGCTGACCCTCCATCCGCGACCTGAGGATGCACCATGTAGTGGCATGGTGTCATGTTTCACAGTTAAAAAATCATGTGCTGTTTCCCTTATATCAGTCATACTTAAAATGTTCATTAAACACAGATATGTGTACAGCTGATAAAGGACCATAACAAAAATTTCCATGCCAAGTCACATCAAAAACTAGATAGACTCATCATTTGCTTGTAGAATTGTTTGGTGGCATCTGTAATGTTGGAAATTCATCATAAGTGCAAGGTTCCTGTAAGAAAAAGTAAAATCAGAGGAAATGTGTCCTATTGTTCTTTTTAGCTTTTTGTGTGGAGTTCCTGTTTCTTTGGATACTAGTCTTATTGTTGGATTAATTTCCCTTCCATAAGTTTTATGTTCTGAATTCTAAGTACACTACTTCTCCTTGTCTAAAATACAATATTGTATGTAGTTTTAATTTACCTGGCATCTTTTTTGCTATATATGCCCAAAGAAGCTCCTGCTGTATATTCTTCCTACA
>NW_019059776.1:93292-116393 GCF_000696155.1 Zootermopsis nevadensis | reverse complement strand
ATTATTATTGTAGAAAATGTATTTCTACATTTACTTTGCATGAGCCGGGATACCTCAGTCAGTATAGTGACTAGCTATGGGCTGGACGACCGGGGTTCAATCCCCGACGGGGGCCTCCTCTACAATGGGAACCGGGGTCCTTTTCCGGGGGTAAAGCATGGCTGGGACGTGATGCTGACCACTCACCCCCATCTAGTGCCGAGGTCAAGAAAGAGAGGAGCTATACCTCCTCTCACCCCAAGCGCCTACATGGCGTATAGTGGGACAAACTTTACTTTACTTACATTTACTTTCTACACTCATTTCAGCCCCCCAAAGTACTTCTGCCTGTGTTCTCGATTTTCTTAATATTTATTAAATATGTCCTATTAATAAAATATTTGATTGCAAATGCAAGTGGTCTGAGCTTAATAACCAGACTGATTTTGTAAATGTGTGTGCAGATGTATGCACATATAGTGACTAAACTGTATTGAGCGTGGTCACCTTAATTACTGACTACGTGACTTACTACATTTCCCAGTGCGTGTGTAACATTACTGGAAACAACTTTTCAAAATTTCTTTGCTGCACATTGCACTGAATGTGTTCAAAGTGATTCACGTAAAGGAGACATACAAAGTTATGAATGTGGAAAAGCCACACAAGGTTAAGTTTGGTGAGGGCAGTGGCTGTTCCAATACTTGTGTTAATTTTTTGTCCAGAAACTGCTTTACCAGAAATATTTTGTGTGAATGCATATGCAAAATACACTAGCCTTAGCGAAGATTTGGTCTCATTTGCATAATATGCTGCCATAAACATTTCAGAAGTTGAAAGTAGAATGCCTAGTTTCCTGTGTATTTTGAAGGAATAAATTCATAATGTATGCTTCATTTGATTACAAAAAACAGATGAGCTTGGATTTGACCTTTCATTGTGACTTCTTCCTTCTCTCTCTCTCTCTCTCTCTCTCTCTCTCTTTCTTTCTTTCTTTCTTTGCAGTGTTGCATTCCTATTACTTTATATCTTTATTTATCTGTTTTCTGTTATAATTTTATGTACACATTTCAACTTTGTATTTCTCAGTGCCGTGTCTGTTGAAACACATTATGATTTTGGTTCACTGTTATTTATGTTTTTCTTCTCCTTCTTTACAGGTTCAGAACTGCTGTGGAGGCAACAGTAAAGGTGGAGGGGCATTATGGTTCCCAATTCATCACGTCAGCTGCTGGTATGGTCTCTGCCAACTCTTGCTTTTTTGCTCAGCTTGTTATGGTATCACAGGAAGCGGGGCACATCATTTCGAAGTGACCCTGGGGGAACAACAGAGGATACAGGTAGCACATCTGGAGATAAATCTCAGCAAGTAGAAGATCTTCAGGTGTCCATCACAGCATCTCTACCTGCAGAGAGACAACAGACCGGTAAAGATCTGCGTGAGACAGTTACTATTGTCTGTGGTGATAAAGAGATAAAAATTGACAAACCCAAGGGACCTGCAGTGAAGGAAGAAACAACACTTGAGGCTTCACACCAACAGAGCTTGGAGCTAGTGCTCAAGGAGAGGGTTCTGACCGAGACAGCTCTTAGTGTCTTTACTGGTGTGCCTGGTGAAGTCGGCAATTGTGAGGATTCAGATATGAATGAAATTGACATCAAGAAAGAGATTCAAGAGATGAGCGCTGTGGAGTTTCCTGTTGATAAGTTAGTCTGTGTGCAGAAAATCCCAGTTAAGTCAGTTATGAAAGAGGAGGCCAAGATAGCAATGTTGGAAGGTTCAATTTGTAATGGCCTGGAGAGCCCAGAGCACTTAACAGATAAGATTAGTGATACAGATTCATCTGTAGCACAAGTTGAGAAGGAGGTGCATGAAAAGTTGACTACTAGTGTAGCTACAAACATTTCTCCTCAAGTGTCATCAGAGTCTTCTCAGACATTGCCTGAAGTTCATGTTTTAGCCACAAGAGAGCCACTTGAGAGGACTGCAGAGGAACAAAACAGTGTTGGAGGAGTAGTGGAGGCTTTACCAATGAACATAATAAGTAGTGAAGAAATCTCGAGAAGGTTACAAATATCAGACATCAGGATACAACAGGATAACAAAGACACAAGTGTGGGGTGTGAGGACAGTGAAGATGAAGCACAGGTTTTACCTCTTAACATAAACATTTCGGATGACTTGAAATTTGTCGAAAGTTTTGAGAAAAGCATTGATTCAATTCAGTTAGCAATTGATACAAAAGTCTCTTCAGTTGTTGAAGACATGGAGGAGCCAGAAGACAATGAGAGCGTAAGTAGTGTTGATAGTTTTTCAGTGGCCACAACCATTGTAACTCGTAAATCAAGTATAGAAACCTTAACAATGGAGAAACTTGCACATGAAGAAGAGGATTCCAAGAAGTCTGCAGGAGAGGTGACTGTTGAAGGAAGTGAATCTGTGCCACTTGAATGCACATTGTCATCCCTGGAGTTGAATGAAAATGTGAAGGGAGAGGCATCATCTGATGCAGATGGTATGTCAGGAAATGGGGCAATGGCTGGGACATTTGCTGTGGTCTCTAAACATCAGAGAACTGAGAGAGACTCTGCCAATCACAGTCCGGCTGATGTAATGCTCGCCAGTCCTTCCATAAGCAGCTGTTCTGATGCACAGAGTGAGGTAATGTTTAATACTTGTACACGCCGATTATATTTATACATTTTCAATGTTATAATACCACTGCACTTAATGAAGAACGCAGTTTCGTTCAACTGTTTAAGTGTCAGTGATCAGATTTCCTGTCCTGAAAAGAAAACAGCTTTATATATGTATATTACACAAACAATGGGATACATCAACACAATGAGACACAACAAAACAATAAACAAAGGACACAACAAAAACCATAAGACACAACATACAATGAGATACATCAACACAGAGACAGAACAAAACAATAAAAAAGGACACAACAAAAACAACACATCCCACTCAAAATCAACCAACTCATAAATTACAAAACCATCCAACCTCAAGTACTTAACTTAAAAAAAAGAACTTAATACCACCTAGACATAAGACAATAACTGTAATGTATTACAAACGTCATGAACTGATGCACTCACACAACAATACAATGAGACACAACAATACAACATACCACACTCAAAATAAAACATCTGACACAATAAAAAAACACACATCCACTAATTAATCACAATACTTAAGAGTGGAATATAAAGTCCGCTCTCAGTACATGAAAATTTTATCCCAAAGAACTACAGCCCTTCATCACTTGGAGACTAAGACACTTCACTTCACTTATCACCATTTATTCCCAACTTAATAACCCTTAGCTTGTAACTACTTTTCTGACCCTCTTTCTAAAGGTGCCTAATTTACAGGGGAAAGACTCTAGCACGCCTGGAGGTAATTGGTTCCAGCTTCTTATGGTCCTATTTACAAAGGAATATTTGCCTACATCCGTTCTTTGTTTCCTAGTCCTAATTTTCCGAGTATGATCGTCCCTGCCCAGGTAGCATGGCTTTAATAATCTATCCTCTATCATTTTCCAAGCCCGGCCCCCCGTGTATGCTTTGAAAAGGGCGCACATTCGGGCTATCAATCTACGCTGTGCCAATGTTTCCCAACCAGATTCGTTCGTGAAATTAGCAAATTTAGCCGCTCTCTTCTGCACCCGATTTAGTGCTCTTACCTGTCCTTCCCTGTAAGGGTCCCAACACACAGCTCCATATTCAAGTATCGGTCTCACTAGCGACGTATAAGCTAAACGTTTCGTATTGTTATTTCCCTTTTTTAGTATACGCATTACGAAATGGAGAGCCTTCCATGCTTTAATTAGTGTATAATTTACATGATCTGCCCAGCTCAGATCACTGCGAATAAGTATTCCTAAGTACTTAAAGCTATTTGCCTCTGGAATTAATTGATCCCCAAAAAAGTAACTCAGCTTATCCTTCACCCTAGCTCTATTGAAGCTGACTGCTTTACTTTTACCTGGATTTATCTTCATTTCATTTTCTACCGCCCATTCCCATAATCTATTCATATCTGTCTGTAACTTATCAATGTCACTACTATCCATTATTTTCCTGTATACTATACAATCATCAGCGAAAAGCCATATATTTGAATCAATGTTTTTCCAAATATCATTAACATAAGCTAGGAATACATTAATTGTTGAGGGTAAATGTAATCAGAGCAAAATTGGTACAATCATTAAATTGGCAACATAAGGACTAATTTATACTACAGATGTGCAGGCATGCCTCGTTTTATTTCGTTTCGCAGATTTTTTTTACAAATTGAAGGTTTGTGGCAACCCTACATCGAGCAAGTCTATCGGCGCCATTTTTCCAACAGCATATGCTCACTTCGTGTGTCTTGTGTCACATTTTTAGCAATGAAGTATTTTTTAATTAAGGTATGTACATTGTTTTTTTAGACATAATGCTGTTGCACACTTAATAGACTACAGTATAGTGTATGCACTGGGAAACCAAAAAAATTGTGTGACTCGCTTTATTGCGGTGGTCTGGAACTGAACCCACAATATCTCTGAGGTATGCCTGTATAGTAACTGTTGCAGGAATCAGAATTCCAAATATCGTCTGCTTGATGCAGTTTTGTTGGCAAGGGGGCCAAATAATATGGCGATAAAATAGGTCGTCAGTAATATTTTGGGGAGTGAAGGAAGTTAAAATAATTTTTTGTTGTAAGTTTATGCAATTGCTAAATTTGTTGAATTATGAAAGCTGTGTGCATTATAAATTTAAAAACAGTATTGATTATGATATAGGTAGTTTGTACAGGGTCTACCATGTTCCATTTATCTCAGATGTCCACGACTGAGTGATGGCTGGTCCGGCCACAACTTGCTGCATGGGTAGGAATCGGTGATGTTTTCTTTCACCATGAATCATCTCTCCTATCTGCATCTGTTAATATGTTTTTCAATCAGGCATTTAGTGCTGCACATGCCTCAGCTGTGGAATAATATTCACCAGTGTGTGTTTGTTGCAGCTCTTTTTCAAATATGTGTCTGCTAGAAAGTGTTGCAGAAAATGTCAAGTGCAAGTTTTCAGGAGAACAGTTTCAAGTAGACAGAATATACATTACCTGGTCAGTAAGGATCATTGCTAGACAAAAATCTGGATATGAAACAAACTGTGCTGACAGAACAACATTGACATAACTCAATTTTGTATACAGTACTGATGATGGTGTGTTACAATCTGAATTACTAAATTCTTGGACTTGTCCATCATCTGGTTTTCTAAAAGAACGCTGTTTTTCAGAAGCTGTATCCGCTTCCGTTCTGAGGTTAGAAAGGGGGAGAGGAGCATCTACTCAGTTGGATTCGATAGAAAGAGCTAACCTCATTCACTGGGTCCAGTGACAGATTCAGTTACCCATATTCTGGGGAAAACACTATTGTAAAAGCAGGGAATGTACATCTTCACTGTTGGAGTTCAGAATTTTGTTACAAACATTTCTTGGTTTCAGAAAGAGTATTTCAGAAATCCAAATACCTAGTGGGATTCTGCATTACTGGTATCATCATCATTTCACTGTCCTCACCAGTACCGTTGTCATCACCATTATCTGCCATGGTGATTGTCAAGCATTTCTGAAAAAGTTGTCCTTCTAATGCCTTGGGTACTTTACGGGCACACAATATACAGCAAGGAATAAGATATCTTGGCTAATCATGTTCTCATATCTGTTTCATACTCAGGTATTTGTAATGAGAATTATTACAACTTTTGAGACGTATTTCCACACTTTGTAAATAATAGTCTTATGCTTTGGAAAATGTACTTTCAGTTTTAATCAATATTTGATCCCATCCCAAGAGACTAAGCATTTGAGTTTCTATATTTCCCACTGTGTTTAGTGATGCAAGAAAGAGATGTTTATAGAGGTCTTCATATGGTGCTTGATGCTGTTTGTTAATATTGACTTTCTAAAGTTACATGTAAAAAATTGAAATTATGGACATGTCATTCATCTTTGATCATTTGAGTGTAGTTACTGTGAACTACAAATGGGATACATATTACCTTCTGTAGAAGGAAAATGGTTTACTACATGTGTATTCATACATATTTAATTATTAATTATCAGAGTATTTATGGCTTGATAAGATGACATCATAATTCTTATACTATGTAACTAAGTTTATTTCTGTAAATAGATATTCATGTATGAGTTGAGATACAAGCTAGGTAAATACACAGGAATAATTATGCTGATTATTTAATTCCCTTAAGTTATTGCATGTAATTTTCAGAACTTGTGATCTTCAAGAATTAAAAATTGTTTTACCTGTTTTCATGAAATTGCGTACCAGTACCATTTCCAAAAGAGGGTAATAATATTGGAAAATAATTTAAATTTATGTAGTCCAACATATGTGTACTTATTTTTATTTATACTGACTACAGAATACAAAAAGATTCTTAAAAGGTTGATTTCTTCATTCAAAAGTATTTTCTTGGTTCCTACTGTTCTGATGTATCTAAAAATTACACATGAAATATACTTTTGTATGTTCTTGTAGCAGACTGTCCTCTCTCTCTCTCACTCTCTCTCTCTCTCTCTCTCTCTAGCTAACTAACTAACATACTCATGTGTAAGTTTTGTTGAAATTAGATGGGGAATGATGTATTATGTATCTTAATTGCCCTCCTTTTCTCTTCATTTATCCCTTTTGCACTTTTTTATCCTTACCTTCTTTCTCCTTTATTCCCCTCCAATCCCACATTTCTCATCAGCTGTACTCACCCTTCCTTGCTTCTCTTGTCTCTCACTTTAGTTCACCCATGACATTACATTTGGTCCATCCAAAAAATGTTTGACATCTAGAATTATTACTGGGAGATTTTATATTAATATTTTTTCAAACATTATTACACATAATTCTTTATATATAAACCACATTATGTTAACACTTTCCACGATGTCCACTCAATTGAAATATTTCCTCTATGAGTGCGCTGTTCAAAATCTTCAAAGCAAAGCAAACTGGATTTTGTTCATAGTAACTTCTTGAGGTGTATAAAGATTCCCCCCCCCCAAGAATTTTACTGGTTACATCAATATAAAACCTGAATTTTGATTTATTCAAAGGGATGAAATTGGATTAAACTTGAAAATCATGTGCTTCTACTATGAATCATGCTTCTGATATTTTCCTTGGCTTAATTTAATGTTGTCTGCATTCTTTTTCACACATTTCAATTACTTTTGGAGCAGGGGCTGAATTCTCTTAATAGGAATGGACTTGCCATTCTAGTGGGGGTCAGACAGTAACTTCATTTAAATTACATTTCTGCAGGGTTCGAGTGACAGTGGTAAAGGCTGCAGTGATGTGGCAACACCACCTTCACGCACGCCAGCCAGTGGAAGTTCTCTGTCTGGTGACGCTCCCTTACCATCAGTTTATGAGTTTGTCCTACCACAGCATTTGGTAGGTCGTCTTATAGGCCGTCATGGATGCTTTGTCCATCAAATTAAGGAAAAAACAAATGCCAGCATTTTCATAAAGAGGCATCCAGACACCCAGAAGCTCAAAATATGTGCTGTAGAAGGTATGAATTATGGATTTCCTTACATTGTATAGAATTACAACAGAGCTGAAATAGAAGCCTGGTCCCATTGTAACTAGTTGCTAGCAGAGAAACTGAAAATTGTTCATAAAGTGATACTATTTTAGCTTATTTAGTGATTTAATATTTATTTTGCTTTAGTGACTCAATTTAAATACATTTTATTATCATATTTGTTGTTAATTCTATTTCTTAGGGTGTTTCTTAAATTGTTTTTGAAAGTGGTTTGGCATCCTTTGGACCCTTACTAGTTGCTGCTTTCTGTACATTGTTCAGAATTTGAGATGTGGCATGAATTATGAGATGAATTATGCTATTAATGAATGCATGTTTCTTGACGTGGACTATGTAATTTTAATATATGATAAATGAATGAATTAAAAAAATATACTCCTATTTTACCCCTTTTCTGATTAAAAGTCTTGAATCATGCATATGATTGCTGCATCGTTGCTGTTCATTATTAATGAAATGTGTTATCTTACATTTTGTTTAGGAACCCAGGCAGACATAGAGAGTGCATTGGAAATGATTCGACAAAGGTTTCCACCAAAGCGCTACCCAAATGTGTCCCTGGAGCAGGTGAGCTTCCTGCCTCCTGTGCCCACATTCCCACTTATTCCAGAAACTCTGCAGCTTCCATTGGTCGAGGGAGTCAACAATGATGTGATCTTGTCAAGTCTCGTGTCACCTGCACACTTTTTCCTGCAGCAGCCAACGCACCCGACGTTTCCTGCGCTCATCCGCCAGGATGCTTGCATGAACGTGTGCTACAGTGAACCTGCTGCACCTCCACTTCCAACACCAATTCAACGTAAGTAATTTATATATCTTACCTCATTTGAAAATAAGTCCTGTCAGCAAACATACCAAAATGTCAGTTCAACAAATGTAACATAGTCATTATACTCACTGAGGTATCTCTTCTCAAATATACATATTATAAACCTTTATCAAAATAAAGGAATTTTGAAATGTTGCTCATTTGTTTCTTAATTTTGTTTCTAAGTTGTTATAATAAGAGCAAAAGATGGATTAAGTAATTTAATAAATTCAATTAGTTTCAAGATTTAAGGATTTTCTGGCTTTTCAGAATGACAGAGTTGTTTGTATTGAGGATTTCTGTCTTCTGGGTTGTTGCGCTGTGTAGTCTGGTCGATGTTAACCAACGTTTCAGAGGTCATACTGCCTCCATCATCAGGGTGATGAATATTGTTTGTATTGCTGTTTACGGCATTGCACTTGGGATATTTAACAGTATAATGAATGATCCTTTCATCTTTTGTTGGTTCTTTGCAAGCGCAGTACTAAAATGTGAGCAACATTACTACACTTGGGAAAATAAGTAGAAGCCAGTAAAAATAGTCCCCGTGGAAGTTGAGGCAGGCGTACCATTGATACATCATCAGATGGATCCATTGCAAAGAACTTCGTTGGCTTTTGGACCCATTGCACCACCATGGCCTTGAAATCACTGCCTGACCTGAACCCGTTAGTACTTTTCTTGAGAGGACCAAACATGGTGACAGTGGGCTTCCTCAGTTTCACAGTATACTCATTCTTGTGATGACATGGGCCTGTTCGGGCCATGCCTCATCATCTATTCCCTGCCACCCTGAATGGAACTTCTGATGCCATTGCTTTTGAAATACCCACATTGCCATACATAATACGGATTCTGGGTTTCAGCCGGTTGACAACCCTCAGCAGAATGAAACTGAATGACATCATTGACCATGTTTGGGTGGATTCTATGTGTGGAACACTGGTATTTGACCATATCACTGTTCCCATTTCCTGTGAATAACCCATTCTGTTGCACAGGTTGTGTTTGACTACTCTTGTATCATGCACACAGCCAAGCAGTCATTTGTGACTGGTCATGTTTGCTAGCAACACGGCGAACAGATTTAATTTGAACAACCCTTATATTTAGCATGAGGAGGCTAGGGCTCGATTTTGGGCTGTTACGCCATAGTAGTAGTAGTAGTAGTAGTATATTTAGCATAGTTCCTGTGAATGTACTGAACAGATATCCAAAAATTAAATTATATATAAAACGATGATACAAAGTGTGGTTCTTTATGGAGTATAAATTTGGCAACTCTTGGAACAAAAAAAAAATAAGTTGAGAATAATGGAAATGGATTTCCTAGAAGAGCGGCTGGAATTTCCAGAAGAGAGAGAGTGAGAAACGAAAGGATTAGAGAAATCATGAGGATGGATCGAGATATAATTGAGGATATAGAGAAAAGACAACTGATTTGGTACAGACACGTGCAAAAGATGGAGGAGGAAAGGTTACGAAAAAAGACTATGAAATGGCAACCAAAAGAGAGAAGGAGGGGAGGAAGACCGAGACCAGGATGGAATGACAGGATTATAAGAACCATGATAGAGTGGAAACTACCTCCGGAAGGATGGGAAAATAGAGAATGGAAGAAAATATTAGGTACCGGAAGACCGAAGTAACGGTCAAAAAACAGAAGAAGAAGAAGAATGAAATTATAAGAAGAACGTTGTTCATTATGACAATGCAATTTGTGTTTTGCTCAAATTGCAATTTTGTATTCTATTTAGAAGTTCTCATTTGAAAGAAGTGTACATTTCCAGTATTTTTTTTGTGTTCGTTAATTTCAGAATAAGACGTCTATTTTTTTTTGTTCCTCATACCAATTCTCTGTCTGCTTACAGCTTTCTTGAGGCCTGTAGACCAGGATTCTCAACCTTTTTCACTGGCGTACCACTATTTCTAATTTAACACATGAAATGTACCACTAACCAAATGCATTCAGGGAAAACTTTTTATGTTAATATTATCTTTTGATTTTCTCACTTAGTTTGCATACCGCTCAACATTGGCTCGCATACCATAGGTTGGGAAATGCTGTAGACCATAGTCATCATGCTCTGTGCCACCTCTTATAACATACATGTTTCAGAGTTTTCTTGCAACAGTTCGAGAGACTGCCATGCTGAAAATATATATTGCTATAATTGTGATGCCATAAAGCATTGCCTATTTAGGTCATGCTTACATGATCCCTTGTGACATTCAGACATTCTGTATATTAGATGTTCTTAATACATTTATTTTTGCATTTACCTGCACTTTATCCAAAGTGCTATATGCTCTGACAGTTACGTGCAATCAGTAGATGGTGCATGAAGCTACCTTTTGTGATCCCTTGAAAATGTGTGCATTGCTGTTTGGGGGGGGGGGGGGGTCATAAAATACTGCAGACAGCTGGTGGTCTGTTAAAAATGGTTTGGAAGTAAGCCAGCAGCATAGCTGGTGGCAATGACAGGGTTAAAATAAAGTTTGATCGTGATTAATTCAGTTTGTTATTGAACATGTACATGTATTCAGTTCTGAAAAAATGTTAAAGAATAATGAAGAGAGATGCTATGTCTTTAAATTTCAGTGACTTCAATCTGTGTAGCACCGGCAATGGGTGGATGGTACCGCGCTCAAGTAGTGGCAGTAGATTCAGAAACAGATGCCTGTGATATCAAGTTTGTGGACTATGGTGGATACGTAACAGTGACTAGCTCTGTTCTGCGCCAGATACGAGGAGACTTCTTGACATTGCCATTCCAGGCAGCAGAGTGTTACTTAGCAAATGTTATCCCTTTTGGAGGTACGCTTTTACAGTTCACTGGATTTAGAAATTAATAACAGTATAATGCATAGATTTTAGAACTTACAATGAGTTTTACCGTTGAAGTTTTCTGTGTAGCTGCTGTATATGAAGATAGATAAGTTGAAGTTTGTAACATAATTAATATTTCTGTGCTGACAAATGATAAGAAGATGCAACATGTTAGTGTTTTCCCTCTTATCTTTTTGACATTCTGTGAAGAAAACTGATTCATTTGTCAGCAGTCATTAAGTCATCACAGCAAGATTGTAAACATTGTGCTTTTGGGTTTAGGCATTGGGTCTCATATTAATTTCAAAAGAATAGAACTTTTAAAAGCTTCTTCCTGTGTTAATATTTTATGTTGCTACTGTTATTTATTTATAAATAAATAAGTAGCCACTTGTAAATATTTCAGTGTTAATTGCAAGTAGCTGTTTTATTTGTTTAATGTGTACATTGTGAAAGCTAATATACCATGTTGCATGCAAAAACCCTATCATGATTAAACCTTTATCTAGATAACATGCTAAAAGCTATTATGATTAAGATTCATCGCTATGGTCTTGCTGGGATTTGGTGATCCCAGGTCCTGCCTACGTGTACCATAGCATGGGCAGAAGAATGTAACACTGTTGTCAGATCTTCATTTGTGTGTCAGCCAGTCGTAAACTTAAGCATTCAGCTGGGAACATCATGATCATTGAAGAACTCTCAAATATAATATACAGTTGGCAATATATGTAATTTATCTGTTGTTATTTCAAGGACAGCACTGAACACTGATATTGATGATCATGAAATCAGCAATACTGTAGTGATAATTTATTTTTCCAATTTTATTGAAATTTGAATATAAAGAGAACTAAATATCTGATTGGTGATAACAATATATGACAGACAATATAAAATTTTTGTACGTGAAATGTGCTTTAGTGAACATACAAAGGTTCATTAAATTGATACATTAGGAATTATTGTTGCTGCCATACTACATACGTTTCTGGATCTGTTAATTTTAGTTGATTCTGCATGGATCAAGATTATGGTCTACAGAAAAAAATGGATCTGCCACATTAGTAAAATGCTAAGAGAAATTGACTTCCCAAACAAGTAATGAATACAGACATACTGGAGTAAGAAATCAGGGAAGATGATTATGATACTGCTCATTTTTAGTAGTTATTGTTATAGAACTAATTTTATGTTTCAGTAAATCCATTTTTCAGGTCTACTGATATTACTGTAGCGGTATTTAATTGCATACACTTAACAAAAGAAGATTTCTGTCTTGTGGGTTGTTGCGCTGTGTAATCTCGTCGATGTTTACCAATGTTTCAGAGGTCATACTGCCGCCGTCATCAGGGCTATGAATATGCCAATTGGGTGGGTGGGGCTAGGTTTATAGGAGCTGGACCGGCTTCTATAAACCTAGCTCCACCCACCCAATTGGCATATTCATAGCCCTGATGACGGCGGCAGTATGACCTCTGAAACATTGGTAAACATCTACCAGACTACACAGCGCAACAACCCAGAAGACAGAAATCTTCATACTCACCGCTGTGAAAACCTCAAATCTTACATAACAGAAGAAGTTTTACAAATATGAGAAAGCACCATTATGTCTTTTATTTATTATGCAGGGCATGAGGCAGAATGGAGCAAAGAGGCTGTTGATAGCATGGAAGAACTAACACAGGGACAAGTCCTTCAGGCTCAGGTGTGTGGGTATGCTGAGGATAGTATGCCATTGGTTTATCTCTACGCCATTCATGGTTCTCAGGTAAGAGTTCATGAGAAGAAAACATGTAGTGTAGTTTCTATAATTGTCACAGTAGACAAGTGTACGTTACAGAGCAAGAGAAGGAAATACCTCATCCTTTTCATAGTTTTGGAATTAGAAGGTGGTGGGGGAAGGTGTAATGAAGAAAGGGATAATATATCAATTTTTTTCTCACAGGTGGTGCTTATAAATCAGGAGTTGGTTTCACAAGGTTTGGCAGAATGGGTGGAGAGTGCAGAAGCATAGACGTGAACAACTGAAATGAGTGAACTAGTCCAGATATCCCGGAGTGAGGTAACTGACATACAGGTCTCCCATTGGCATTGGTTTGGCCACTGTCAGTTTATAAATTGTTTCCTTTAATCTGTTGATTGTGTATCAGAATGTGAATAAACAAGGAAACAGGCATTCTGGAACTATTTGTTTACAGTTTGTGTTAACTCTTCAGAATTGATGATGGATATTCTTATAAGTGGTCAAAACCTAAAGTAAAACTCAAGGATAGTGGTAACTTTGTTACCAGTAGAGCTTTGTGTCGTAAAACTGAATTTTTTCATGTGTGATAGGATTAAAGAGAACCTGTGAGGCAGATACAGATCTGTGACTCCAGATGGTCAGTTCCTTGGGGAACCGAGCTTCACTGTTAACACTGCAAATAAGAAGGGAAACTTTGTTTAAAGCTTAGATTGTCACTACTGATCTACAAACATTTAATTATCTATATGTGTACTCATTTATTCTTATTTGATTGTATCTTGCTGGTCATAACTGATTCTCAGAAACAACAGTAGGCCGTTAGAGTATTGGTTCATGGATTGAACTGTTTAGTAATTTGCCAGAAATTTTAAGATACATGGCTTTGAAATGAGCCTGAATTATTATCATACAGTATTACAATATCCTTAACTAATTGAATTAATCTTGTGCACCTATTGTACTAATTACTGCATCACAGCTTCACTCTTCTGCCCATGATGTGTTCATGGCATTTATATAACAAGTATATGTTGGTAGTCCCAAATTCTTTAGCTGATTTTTATATGATGACTCATGCTCAAGATTTACTTGTGATTTTGCATGTGAAATTTACTTAGTGGTAACTTAGTCTGCTTTGATAAGAATCAAAATTGCAATTAATACATAAATTATCTGCTAGAGATTTCATCTGGAAAGTAGAGAGGTAAGTTTAGTAATGTCTCATTAGAGCCATAAAGTAATGATGTTTATAATGTATGGAAAATTTTCATGGTTGAATTCAGTAGTGATGTGTACATTAGTAGTTCCTGCTGTCATGGTTTTGTGTCTATTTTCCTTATAGATGTTAAGTTCTCAAGCCAGAAGAAGTGGTGTTTCATTTTTGCAGGAAGTATTTTAATGATTTACTGTGTGGTGATTGTAATGTTGCATTTTTTGTGTTCATAGGTTAGTTACATTCTGTTTGTAAAATTAAAAATAATTGTCAACATTTGTTGCTTAAAAATTATTTTCTGCAAATACTACTGTTCTTTAAGTTCACTTTTCATGCATTCAGTTAAGATTTGTTGGTTTATTCTATTATGGGATAATTGGTTTTATCCTACTCCATGAAAAGGAACTAGTTGAACCACTGTTCATAAGGAATTTTTTTGTCTACAGTGCATTGACTATATAATCACATTCATTCATATTCTGTATTTATAATAAATCACAATTGAATAATAAGTAAACATCCTCTATCATAATTTTATGCAGACCATTCGTGTGTTACTGGATACTTTTCTTCTTCGTTGTTAAAGAAAGCTACGGTTATTTCTCTATATTTCTTTCTTATTACATTTAAGATGAAAATGTGAGCTACTTTTAATATGCATGTTGTAGAAAACATTTTCATGGCACTATCTCAGCAACTCCCTATTTACGTTCCAGCTCTCCATAAAATACAAAATAAATATTTGCATTCCTTTGCTACGTCAATTGGCCCATAGCACAAATACCGAGTAGCTGTACATTTTACGAACTTAGTGTTTTTACAGACTTCCATTAGAATTTCTGTTTAGTGATGCTTGTATTATTTACCTTTCTTTGTGATTGATGTTAATGATGGCAAGAAGAATTAACATGTTCCATATTTGCAAGGCCATGTGGTCTTGTTTCTAAACATTTGAATTTCGTACTGTCATGTTGTTTCCACAGTAATAATGTGTACTGTATTTAAGAATTTATATATTATCACCAAACAACAGAAGAAAATATGTGCTATTCTAGAGGTGTATTATCTATGCTTGGGGAAAATGTGGTACTTTAAATCTAGTTAAGAATATTTAACTTTCTTGGTTTTCCAAAAATCTCTTCATTTGAAGTAAATATGTTTCACCTCGTAAATGCTATTTTGTATCCTCATGATTTAAGCAAGAACTTAATGCAGTCATACTTTAAAGTTAATTGTGTGTGTTTTGATTATTACCAGTCTCTCTATTCTTCCATCACCAACAGGTTGTGTTTGGATGTACACTTAGGACATGATGATTAAAGTTATTTCTTTTGTACATATTGCATAATGTATTATTTAAATATATTTGAAGTTAAATGAGTGTTTTATTCCTTGCAGCCATTTTTCAACTTCTGTGATGCCACAGTGTGGCAGGTTTCCTAAGTATCTCCTTTATTCCTGGAAATCGTTCTACCACTTTTTCATTCTCCGCTTACAATCACCACTACTATCAATATGTGAATGTAGAAGTATTAAACAAGAGGAACAGGTACTGTGAGTAAAGTAGTTTGACAAGTAGAGACAGGGATGCTTTGAATTATTTAATCTTTTCAAACAAGTTAACAGTAGTTGAATCTAATATTTAAGAAATGAACCAAGATTATCATAATTAATGATGGGATGGATCTTGTTTCAGTTACTGATTTGCTCAAAACTTTGAACAGTACTGAAATATAAAAGCACATATATTTGTAGTTTGTTTTTGACATTATGCATTCTCATACTGGACTGCAGTAGCATAACTATAGTCCGCGAGGCACGAGAGTAGACCTGATATATTTGAGGGAAGTGGGGTAGAATTCTGTGCTACTAGCAGACCGAAAAACACCCGCAGTTTATACAGGCAGTATGTCATGAGCTAATGTACTGATAGCACAATGAACTTAGGTAAGGAATACATCGGCGCATGCGCAGAACCCACTTTCACCTTGGCACACAAGCAACGGCTGACAAGGCCATGTCTACTCTCGTGCCTCGCGGACAATATTCGATTTTATTTAAAATTACAATTTAAGAAAAAAAGGTGTAAGGGAATGGGTATACCATTGGACGAATATACAACAATGTATACACTACAATTTGCCGATGAGCAAGTGATAATAGCACAAACAGAAGAAGACCTGGAATTTATGATGAGGAAAGTAAAAGAAGAATATGAAATCTGGGGATTAGCTTTAAATTTAGATAAGACAATGTATTGGAATTTAGGAAATACTAATGACGCACTGATAATGGAAACTGGAGAAGTAATAAAGAGGACAGAAAAGATTAAATATCTAGGAGCGATGATAGGGGACCAAGGGATGTATGGAATTGAAACAGAGGAAAGAATAAAACAAGGAAGGAGACTCATAGGAGCCCTAAACCCAATATTATGGGACAAAAATATCACAAAAAGAACGAAAGAGAGAATATGTAAAATGATGATACAAAGCGTGACTCTTTATGGAGCAGAAATTTGGCAACTCTCGGAACAGCAAAAAAATAAGTTGAGAATAATGGAAATGGATTTCCTAAGGAGAGCGGCTGGAATTTCCAGAAGAGAGAGAGTGAGAAACGAAAGGATTAGAGAAATCATGAGGATGGATCGAGACGGAAGATGAAGAAGAAAATTATATTTGAGAGTGCACAATTTTTAGTTAACGCTCTTATGTGAGGTGGATGGTGCAAGGTTTACAACAGTTTGTTACTGTATTTGGTTCATCAGTAGATTGTTTCGAAAAGATAAATTTTATCAAACGTCTGTTTTGAAGGCCATGAAGATTCTGTGTATGTCTTGTCTGAACATATGAAGGAATGAAGTAGACCAGTAGAAGCGTCAATGTTTCAAGTTTTAATGTGAAAATTAATTTGATCTTACTGCAACAGATTGCAAATCAGTAACAATTTTTCTATTTGCCTGCACTCAACAAGTGTATACTTAGGATTTTGGCAATGCAAACATATAATTGCTGTGAGAATGTACTTAGGCCCCAAGTAATTACTGGGGATTTGGGGACTCAGGTGTGGAATGTCAAGTAACTAAACAATAAATTCATAAAAATCAAATACTGGAATGGCAGTTTTTAAAATAAAATATTATAACAAAGTTAGACATTGCTCTCTGTCCCGTCAGATACGCCATTAGCGGGAGCAGTGGAATTTTGTGTGCTACTGCAGGGTGTCCGGCTGACTCTATATAATAAAAATTTTCTGTCTTTTGCAAATAATTGTTTTATTTTATTTTCACACACACAGTTGAATCTGCATTGGAAGAAAGTTTGCTTTACATGCACTTTTCATGTCATACCAAATAGATATTGGTGTACAGTATTTATGTTGTGTTGTTGCAACATTTTTTGTGTCACATATGGGAGTTCTTGAAATAAATCCATAAAGTCTTACTTATTAAGAAAAATCACCCTGTCTTGCAGAAGTCTTCAGTTATGTTTCTTGAATGTTGGTTTTATTCTACTAGTACCTGCAGAATTCATTGTGAGTCAAGTAGCTCAGTCAGTATAGTGACTGGTTACTGGCCAGAAGATCAGAGTTTAATCCCCAAGAGGGGCAGAGGATTTTTTTCTAGCCTCTGCGTACGGACTGTCTCTAGGACCCACCCAGCCTCATCCCCAGTGGCTAACGGGGTTCTTTCCAACTACTCACCCCTTCTAGTGTTGAGGTTGAGAATTTTTCCCTTAAGTGCCATCATTGGCCTGTATAGGAATTGCTTTACTGATCTCCAAGATGACTTCTACCTCAATCTTATTGACTGGTCGTCAGAGAATGTTTTAAGCGTGAGATTAGGAACTTGCGCATATCTTTTTTCTGCAAGCACAGATCAGGCTGGAAGGCTGTGTGATTTATCTGGAGATGCTACCTCTGTAACTTCAGTTGCATGGAATGAAGATTTCTGTCTTCTGGGTTGTTGCGCTGTGTAGTATGGTAGATGTTTACCAGCGTTTCAGAGGTCATACTGCCTCTGTCATCGCCCTGATGATGGAGGCAGTATGACCTCTGAAACGTTGGTTAACATCGAACAGACTACACGGCTCAACAACCCAGAAGACAGAAATCTTCAAATACATTATTAATTGTATAGGAAAATTATCATGCAGTGCGTAAAGTTGATGCATCCTATGGTCACCCGTCACTAGAACACTATGTGATGTAATTGTTGGTTTACAATTGACACATTTGTTTATTGGAGAGCAGGTCCTGTTATTAGGTGGCCAATATTTCACGAGCTTTGCATAGCCTCTTCCCCTTTAACACTCTACTACTGTTTTTTTATACCATATTATTGGAGGTTGTGTTCAACTGTAGCTAACATATGACTTGTAGAATTTGCATTTGAAGTTAGAGCAAAAGAAGGTCCCTTTCTTATAGAGCAACACCGGATCAGGAAGGGCTGTTATCTGTCGGACTTGACTTTTTATTGCCTGTCATAAAGTAACTTTCCTCAGGCTTGTCTCATGCCCAGTAAGTCTGTGGACTTCTGTTCTGAATTCTGAAAGTTGTCAAAGTCCCAATTTTGGCCTCTTGTTGTTGCTGCAATTCTGCATCTACTCGTCTTCCTTGTACCCATCTCAAATCAGTGTCAAATGCTAACCCCATTTCTGTGGGTGCTTTCTGCTTTTCATTTTATGTTTTGTGTTCATGACAAAGGAAACACCTTGTTATTTTTGAAGTTCACTGTTGTGTGCATTAATTAAAGGAAAGTCATCTTCGTTAACCAAAACATGAAATGACGCATATGAGTCAAATTTAGCTTTAAGTCTGGTGCATACCAACCTCTTAAGACTCAATTGCTCTTTAAGTGCTCTTTCCACATCAACAGATGTAACCTCTGGACTGAAGCGGGAAACAAAAAGAGCCTTAGACTTTTCCCTTTTAGAAACAATTGGAAGTGCGTCACAGTTACGCACTCCAATCAGAGGTTGACAACGCTGCTTGATGGCCGCTGGTGTTACCTGAGAAGACTTCTTGTGAGTAACTCTAATAAAACCATCAGAGTCCATTTGACCTGGAACTTCCTTGCTGCGCAAGCCACTTAATGCAACATCCTTGTAAGATTTCACTCCTGACTCGGCAGAAGTCCCTGATTTCATTAATATTATGCAGAGAGTATTTCAGAGGTAATCTGATTATTTTGAAACGACGTATTCTGATGTGTACTGTAAAATAATAGAACACTTTTAACGTCCAAGCAACCAGATTTTAATTCAATTCAATTCATTTATTTAAGAGTTTGCCAACAGAAAGAAGCCAATAACAGGCAAACAATGATAAAACATACAATAATAATGAAAAGTATTATACAAACAGATTAACTAAACATATATAAGTACGGTATCAAATGTAAGAGCCAAATACAGGCAAACCCAAAATAGAAACAATATTATACACAAGGTAAAATAAATAAAGGAATATGAATAAAAGCAAATAATCCATCTAGGAAACATTAATATAAATGTAAAACGTTAAAAGAATACAAATAACAGATAACCAAACTACATGTTTCGGTCCTTTGAAGGGACATCTTCAAGTGGAACATAGTGCTTGATGAAATTATAAAATTGAACAGTGTGTCGTTTGGAAGAATCCATTGAAAGTTATGAAACAAAATAACACCATAAAATTATTTTATATTTACTGCTCCTAAGACGTACCCGTTGTGTTTAGTTTACAAAACTATTTAGTTCTCAGTCAAAATAACTTCTCTATCATAATAAAATTCTATTTTTTTTTTCAGTTGATATTCTGCATGTTCGAAACTTCGAAAGCCATTGTTCTTACACTTAGGAAAAGGTAATTACTGTAATTTAAAGAGAAGGTATGCCGTTGAATCAATTTGTACTAAAACCACCAAAAAATACAGCAGAAAATATATAAACATCTGACAATCAATTGTTTTAAATGTTATAATACAAAAAAGGTTTTAGAGAGATTTAGTTATTAAAATATAGAGAAGTGTAATTAAATTTTGTAACAATTCCTTTAATTTGAAGTACCTTAGAAATCAAGGACTGATGGGGTTAGTCCGTTTTTATTTTTTTGTCATATTTTGTTTTTCAGTCATTATTATGCATTTAATTTAGCGTATTATTTGTCGGTAATGGACAATATTTGCTGTTAGACAATAATGATTCCATATAACATTAAAATCATTATCATGAATACCTGAAGTATCAAACAATATGTTTTTTTTGTAGAATAATAAGAATTTGATTTCAGTGGTATAGTAATATCCCACTTCTAAAACCAAATCAATTTCCTAGTTTCAATAGTGTGCAATTGGCTAATTGTGACATTTTGCGTAAAGGTTGCAAGGGCCATTGATTCTGGGATGATAAGTGATGTCGTTCCTGCAGAATATAAAGTGTACTTTAGCAATGATGTGAACAAAGATCCAGCAAACTCTGAAAATGCTTTGCGGGGGAGCTGTAATGTCGATGTTCTATTACTAGCATTGCTTATCAGTTGTATGAAGCAAATCAGCATCTCTGAAGTTTTTAGCGCGCTGTAATATCGACCCAGGAACGTACAGTATTATGCTTTCTGTTGTAATAGGCTTATAATAAAAGGAACAACTTGTTACAATATATAGTCTTTTGTGTTTTTCTCCCAGTGGGGGCTGCATCAGAAGAAATGTTTCTGATCAAAACGCTTCAGTTGCAAACAGGTCCACAAGCAATAGTAGATCAGGTTTTCACCTACGCTCATGATGTTCTAAGTTGTCAGCTGGATTTTTCCATTGACGGGAATAAATCCAATCTACTGGAGTTTCCAACATGTTATTTGGAATATTATGTGTAGCGGAGTTTTGCCGTCTGTACTCGTCTCATTGACAGACATTCCTTCATCTACTAAAAACGTCATAATATCTACAGAGCAGTTCTAGTGTCCAAGGTGCGAACATTAATATCAGCGCCCCTTTCAATAAGAAGTCTTACAACTTCCTCTTGGCTGTTCAGTGAGGCTTTATGAAGAAGAGGTAATTTATAAATATTATATTCAGGATGCGATACAACGTCATTAACATCAAATCCGGAATTAATTATGAACTCCAACAACTTTGTGTTTCCCTTCTCTGCACATTCCCACAGTGCTGCCCGTCTCCACTCCTTGTCCCAGTAAAATTCAGCAAGCACAATATCGTCAGCGCCACTCTGTAACAAGCTGTCCACAGCCATCCATGATCTCGTTTTGGCAGCATACCTCAGCGGCGTCCACTTAAGGACTCCATCTGATATGTTGGTATCAACACCTGTGACCAGCTTCCGGGTCATTGTTCAAAACAGCATCATGGAGTTTGGATTCTTCTGCAAGCATCCTGTCGAAAATATTCCGTATTATCTCGTACGTAGGGTTGAAAAGAGTGTCCGAAATGAAACTGCCACACTTAGAAAAATTCTTTGTAAACCATTTGGCAGAAAAATATTCTGCAAAACATCGATGGATAAAACGTGGTCTGCTTTCCGTAAAGTCACTTATCATTCCACATTGATCTGCCTCTCTGCTTTTAAGGAATTTCGTTGCTTTTTGAAAGTAAGAGGTATTTTCTATATCCAGGAGCCGATTGAGTTCGTCGCGGGAGAACAACGACATTAACGCTGGAATCATGTGTTTCTTTACGTACTTCTTTCTCTCCGCTTTTGTCTTAGGTTTTGAGCGATCCATTGCATTCTTCTCTTCCAAGTAAATATCACATTTCTTCTCCGAAAATTTCCTAAACAGATCGAGTAGATTAAAGTTTTCTAGTAAATCAAACTTCCCACCTAAGCAGTAATTATCAACTTCCTTCACAAAGGCTTTACCTAACATCATTGTGTGTATTGGAATGCCCGTAAATATTCCATCTTTGTCTCTGAAGTTCTTTGAAGTCGAACAGAGTAACTCTTCGGCCAAATTTCGCAGACTTCTTTGGTTCAGTTCTCCATTTGTTTTATTCCAGAACTGTTCCAAAAAAGTAATTTGATTTTCTTTAGTAAATGGCCTTAACGTGATAGCAAATTTCATCAAGGTCTTCTCCAATTTCATCTGGTAGGAGGAACGTGATGAAACCCAAATCTTCGAAGCAGTTTCATTTCTTATTCCTCTTATTATCATCTCGACCTTATGGCTATAATCTGGACTTATTACATCGAATCCATCTAACATTACAACTGCGTTACCTGTCTGCTCCAAAGCATGTAGGAATATTTTCTTTTCTAGTTCTAAAGCATTTTGTTCCTTCGAATGAGCGCCTTCCCACAGGAATTTCTTACACTTGTCGATGCATTCTCCTTCAAATTCTGTACTATCCAGTGTACTCGTATGGTCATTTAGATTTAGTCTTACAACCCACATCGAAGGTTCCCTCTCCTTTATTTCATGTTCCATGTGGGAGAGAAACGTAGTTTTTCCCATTCCTGGTTCGCCTGCAAGCAACATGGTGGAGTAATTGTGCTCCAATATACTCCTGACGTCATTCGACTCGCATTTTGTTTTGTCAATATATTTGCGGATAGCATCAATGTCACTGCTCGATTCTCTCCATACAAAGAAACGTTCTCTCCTGGCTGTCCACAGCCATCCATGATCTTGTTTTTGCAGCGTAACTCAGCGGTGTCCACTTAAGGACTACATCAGGTATGTTGGTATCAACACCTGTTACTGACAACAGTCTGTTTATTATTATGCTATTGTACGAAGCTGCCAAATGCAACGCAGTTCTACCACCCTTGTCTACACTGTTCACATCTGTTTTCTCCCCCAGCAACTTATTCGCAGCTTCCGGGTCATTGTTCAAAACAGCAACATGAAGTCTGAATTCTTCTGCAAGCATCCTGTCGAAAATATTCCGTATTA
>NW_019059776.1:82762-93229 GCF_000696155.1 Zootermopsis nevadensis | reverse complement strand
AAACCATTTGGCAGAAAAATATTCTGCAAAACATCGATGGATAAAACGCGGCCTGCTATCCGTAAAGTTACTTATCATTCCACACTGATCTGCCTCTTCTTTTTGAAGGAATTTCGTTGCTTTTTTCAAGTAAGTGGTAACTTTTGTATCCAGGAGCCGATTGAGTTCGTCGCGGGAGAACAACGACATTAAAGCTGGAATTATGTGTTTCTTTACGTACTTCTCTCTCAACTTTTTTGCCTTAGGTTTTGAGGAATCCATTGCAATCTTCTCTTCCAAGTAAATATCACATTTCTTCTCCGTAAATTTCCTAAACAGATCGAGTAAATTAAAGTTTTCTGATAAATCAACCTTCCCATTTAAGCAGTAATTTTCAACTTCATTCACAAAGGCTTCACTTAACATCATTGTATGTAATGGAATGCCCGTAAAGTTTCCATTTTTGTCACTGAAGTTCTTTGAAGTCGCCCTGAGCAACTTTTCGGCGAAATTTCGCAGGCTTCCTTGCTTCAGTTCTCCATTTGTTTTATTCCAGTACTGTTCCAAAAACGTAATCTGCTCTTCCCTAGTGAGTTGCCGTAACGTAAAAGCAAATTTCATCAAGATCTTCTCCAAGTTCATCTTGTAGGAGGAACGTGATGAAACCCAAATCTTCGAATCAATTTTATTCCTTATTTCTCTTATTAACTTCTCTACCTTACCACTGTAATATGGACTTATTTCATCGAATCCATCTAACATTACAACTACGCTACCTGTCTGTTCCAACGAGTGTAGAAATATTTTTTTTCTAGTTCTAAAGCATTTTGTTCCTTCGAATGAGCGCCTTCCCACAGGAATTTCTTACACTTGTCGATGCATTCTCCTTCAAATTCTGTACTATCCAGTGTACTCGTATGGTCATTTAGATTTAGTCTTACAACCCACATCGAAGGTTCCCTCTCCTTTATTTCATGTTCCATGTGGGAGAGAAACGTAGTTTTTCCCATTCCTGGTTCGCCTGCAAGCAACATGGTGGAGTAATTGTGCTCCAATATACTCCTGACGTCATTCGACTCGCATTTTGTTTTGTCAATATATTTGCGGATGACATCAATGTCACTGCTTGAGTCTCTCCATACAAAGAAATCGTCTTTCACATGAACCCAATGCACATTTTTGCAAAACTTTTTCAGTTCCTTAAAGTTACTTTCAGGGTGTTTGTTTCCAAGAATAACGTATCTAACTTCCTCTGGTTTGATTGATTGAAAAACATTATGATGTCCTATAGGCTTGTTGGAAGGGTCTACAATCTTCAAGCTGTAGTTTCCTGATATTTTATCAAATTTAAATTCATATATTTTCTCGCTGGCATGTAAGTACTTTTTCAGTTTGCACGGTTCTAACCCAGTAATTGCCAACGCATTACTGGTGTCTGGTAAATTCAGAATATCATCATTCAGACGCACCTGATGCTCCAATATGCGTGAGACGTAGCATCTAGGAGGATCAGTCAACTTTCTACCAATATACAGTTTCTGTTCCCTACCCAGCAATAAAGACAAAGCTTGTGAGTTTATACTCTGTTTTATATCTTCAAGAGGGTCTTTACCTATCAGTGCCTCTAAAGGGACCTCCGTTCCTTGAAAGTCAACAGTTCTTTTCAATACAAGTTCCTGTGATTTATTATCCAAGTCAAACAAATTGCATTCATATTTATAATCCGCGTATACATTTTCCAGTTGGGAAGCCAAATGAGGGAGATTATGTTGGGAAATTACAACAATTTTTTTCTGAGGATGATGCAATATGTCCGTAAGAATATCGCGCAAATTTTTATCATCATTGTGAGAGCCTTCCTCACAGTCAATGACCAAGACAGAACTCCACTTGCATGGCCAGAATTTAAAAATTTCTTCACGTCGATCCAGTAAAGATTTTAAACTAATAAACAATGAATTTTCTAGACCTAAAGAATTGAGAGCCTGATATATTTTCAATTTGGATAAAGTGCCACAATTTTTTTTGGTAATGACGTTTAATAATTTGCTGCGTTGCAAGGCTTCAGACAGTGGTTGCATATGTTGTTCAGTGAAACGTATACCATATTCAGTGGATTCTTGAACGTCTATTTTCGATAATTCATTTATTTTCTTAATCCAACACTGTTTTATATTTTTCCAGAAAAGACAACTTTCACTGAGCCAATCGACATTACCACTTTTTATCCACCACCGCATCACACATTCTTCGAGCTCTTTGTAAATGGAATTTGTGCCTGAAGGTGATGTATGACAAGCTTCCTGAAGTTCTTTCTTAATTAATTCCACGAAGGAACTTTCATTTGCCTGACATTGAAATATTTTTACTTTCTGCAAGAATTCTGGGTATAATGAAAAATCACATCTCTCCAGTTCTTCGAGCAGCTTTCCTAAGTCATCACTGCTCGGCTCAGATTTTAATTTTTCCAACTTCTTTTTTATGTCGCAGTTTGTAAAGTTACTTTTATTAATCTCTATCTTTTGTTTAAATTCTGTAAATGCTTCCCTTTTCATTAGATCTTTGAGATCTAAAAGAAAAGCATAATAACGTGATAGTTCTTTAAAAAAGTCGAAAACATCATTATCAGTTTCCTCATCGAAAGTTACATATTTCCCATCATTTGACCCTGAACTCAATATGCTCCCTGGGTCTTTGTCGTCTCCACCTATACATTTGCTATTCAGCCTGGCATTAGTGTAAATTATAAACTCGAAGTCAACAAACGAACCACACAGTTTCAGATTACTGTCTGCAGAAAAGTTCTGTTTAATTTGACAGTACGATTCAAAATATATGAAATAACTGAAGTCTCCAGACATTTGTATGAGGCTTTGGCGCTGAATTGTATAATTTTTGTTTTCCTTATGTTTAAGTTGTATGAAACACGTCTTATAAATATCTTGTTCTTTCAACCTGTACTTAAAAACAACGTCATCGAGGGCCCCAGCGCCGTCGACGTTTGAAGCCAGATGAAATTCCTCTGTCTTGCTGAGACCTCGCGCGAAGAGGAACGAAGCCAGTCTGATGCCGTACAACTCTCCTTTCAGTCCAACTGAACCAGATCTCTTCTTGTACTTGGGAAGAACTCCGTCGTGCATGGTCGTGGCCGGGGTCTCCTTGTTGAAGAAAACACATTTAAGTGATTTCACTTGGGAAAAACGCTCCACTTTAATACCTGTCTGATTCATGAAACCGACTCAGTACATTATATATATTCTTGACGTTCTTGCAGAGTTAGTCAAGACGTCCTCCGACTTAATATATGGATCTATTTCACTGTCCACATGAGTCCGTCATTGAATTGCATACTGTGACACATGAATCGTTATGATCAGGGCTCTTTGTCGAATTTCGTAACATGTTAATTTATTTTTGGAGTAAAATTATTATCCCCAAGCTTTTAGGCTATCTAATACGCTGGCCTTGTAATCCTGGGGTCTCGGGTTCGATTCCCTGCGGTGCCCGAATTTATAACTTGTGTTGGGCAAGGCCGTGGTCTAGGCAACACGGAGTTTTCCTCCGGGGGCTTCCCCGGTTTCTCCGTGGCATCCCAACAATTACTCCATTCACACACAGAAGAAGGCAATGGCAAACCACTTCTGGATCATTTGCCAAGAACGTATATGAACAGGTCCCAGTCCAAGAAAAGGATGGAAGGATCCTGTTCATATGGACCTGTCGCCAGACAGAACACTAAATAATAATTATTACATGCCTATTTGGATTTCAGATACTGTAGAATTATTAGCTTTCACATATCTAAAATTATTAGGCAGTCACATACGAGTAAAATGGCAATTGCATATTCTAAGACATAGGTTAGATAACAAATACAAAAAGTATTCTCTATTTAAGAGACAGAAAACTTTTGAAATAAGCTAGATCGTTGTATAATTTATTTAACTGCATCTGTCTGGCCTGCAGTCCAGAAATGATAACGTATCTGAACACAGAGATACCTGAAAATTAACTTTGGCCTCAATACACTAACATTGTTTAATGACGCGTACTTTCCTCCGAATGAGGCAGGCAATGCGTATAAATTAAAAATTCAGAGATCAGTGTCTGGAGTAGTTTCCGACCAGATATAACTTCAAAGTTTCGCATCATAAATACCCGTTCAATCTTAACGAAGATAAAACATGGAATCGTACGGACAGCACCGTCCTTATATGCGTTCAGCCTGTGAGCTCTGTGTGAATAACGCAAAATAGTTTGAAACATTCTTATATTTGTTTTAACAGTCTCAACATAGAGTACTTTCCGTTGCAAAAATACATAGATAGGCCTTACAGGTTCTTACGCACTGGTTCATGTAATTTAACGTCGCAAACAATAGCATTTCAAATTATCTGATATGAATGATAAGCTGGTGGCGTGACAAGAAATCTATAAGTGATTTTCCTACAGTCGCTGCCATTTAAATTATTTAAATGTAAGCCCGTCCTGAAAGTTTAAATATCACCAGGATAACAGACATGTTTCTCCTTATTAATTAATTAAATTAGGCTTACGTGTCTCGAAAGTGTGTTGGTCGGCATATACATACTTTTTTCGCAATCGACAAGAGGAAATGTCTCTTTAAGTGAAACAAACGCAGTCCCTTCTTCTCAATCTGGTAGAGTGAGTGGTTCTGGTATTTTCGATTGGGGCGCAGTTATAAATAGGCGTACACTTATCTTCATGGAGATATGATAAAGCTGTCATTTTATGTTGCGCTTCTTGCGATATGCAGTTGTTTGTTACAGATAAACTCAGTATCTCTTATCACTTACCTAGTCGAATGGGCTACCCAGGTACAAGTTAACTTACGATTTGTTATTCCACTTTGAATGTGAAATAGACGTTAAAATTCCCGTAATGATCTTGTCAAAGTGGTTCATATTCTCTGTAACGTTTGTTCCTAATGAAAATGGACACTAATTATCGGCATTCTGTAGTTGCATGGGCACGTTTCGCAAAGTGTTTCAAATTGTAAGCATATCTCCTGAATGCCATTCTTTGATACGCATGAAGGAGGTTTGACGCAGATAAAAGGATTTAAAGTTTGGCAGCGTATGGTATATTGATGCTCGTCATGATACTGAAATAAACCCGCGGATAGTGAAAGCGCGAATAACGAGAGTCACCTGTACTCGTCGTCCCGTTCGCCTTCTTTCTTAGAACAACTTTTCACACCAAAATCAAAAGCAGAGACAAAACAGCTGGGTGACATAGGCCTACTTGCCTTTTTTAGAAATATAAATAAAAAATATCTTTCCTGTTTGCATCACCCGTGTGTTTCCTTAGACTCTCCACAAGTACTAAATAAAACCACAAATTCTTCCCAGTTCCTTCCGATTCACCATAGAACCTACAAACCTCGAAATTGAAAGATTGTCGTTAAATAACCTATGAAACAGACAAAAGACTTGCGAACTGCGATAATAATCCTGTTAAATGAAAAGCACAAACGATGGAAATGAAAGCAAAATTTCATTTAAATTCGTGCATTAGATTCCTTGGAAAAATAATATTCAGACTTCTTTGATGTTTATAAAATACCACGTCATTTGCGGAACCTGATAATTTAGTACCACGTCACAAAAAGCTACGTGAAACTTTCCATCATATCTTTCTGGATGTGACCGCCCTAACAGCAAACGCTTGGTTAATAATACAAATTTTAAAACTCCTCGCTAGACCTATGCAATTCTCTCCATCTTTCTGCTATTTCCTTCTCTCGTAGGTGTAAATATTCTACTCAGCGTTATTGTCTCCAACACACTAAAAGAAAATGTTCCCTCCTGCGTGTGAGAGGCCAACAGTCACACTCAAGCTAGACAAAAGGTGAAATGGCAACTGCTGTTACAAAGATTGCTGTCTTATGGGTTGTTGCATAGTGCAGTCTGGTAGATGTCCACCAATGAATATCGCCCTGATGACGGAGGCAGTATGACCTCTGAAACGTTGGTTAACATCGACCAGACTACACAGCGCAATAACCCAGAAGATGGATATCTTCATACTCACCGCTGTGAGAACCTCAAGTCTTACAAGTAAAGAAATGTACTCCAGGAATTTATATGTTTTGCTGCATTACCCATGGTTAATGGCTTGGAATAATCTTAAAAAAAAACTGCCTAGATGGCCATGCTTGCTGCTTGAAGAAAGGCTAAATATTTCTATTTGCGGGGCCTCTCCTAACCTCATAACTTCTCAAAAAATGAGAAATACAATGGAGAAATGTTTAGATCTGTTACCTTTTAGAAGTTACTGTCAATCTGAATCACTCCTTGATAGAGGCAACTATATAGAATCTTTGCAACTGCTAGAAGATTATGATCTTCTTGTGAGTGACCAGTTAGAGACAGCCACTGTTTTCAAGGGCACATCTTCGGTCTTTCAGAACGATTTCGTTAAAGCCGTCCATGAAGTGATACTAGATTGCATTTTATGACAGATATAAGAACCACTTAATAATGGATGAAACTTCTTAATAAATTTCTGATCTTAGGCTGTGAATGTTGACAAGTTTTACTGAAATTCTTAGATCTGTTTATTTCTACCACTTTTTCATAGTACATTTCCTCTTTTGCAACACGTTACACCAATTCCAGAAAATGTTCTTACACACACATCAGTTATGTATAAGATGACATTTGTTCAGAAACTCAAAGCAGAAATCACATGATACGGATGCTGTGTATATAATTACGTCTCCACGGAGTACCCTGACAATGAAACGACGTATTACACACATGATAGGAAAAACACCAATACATACATTAATGATTCTTGTGATCACTCTGTTTAGTGCACATACACACACAGAAACATGGACACTATCCATGTTACATGCTCTAATGTCTCTTCAGATGACTCCACTGACTGAATGATCTGTCATACACATCACAGGATATCGATGTAAGAAAAGATGTTTCTTCACACAACTCTTCTAAGCAAAAGATTTATTACACACGTCACAGGAATACGGCCGCTCACCACTATGTACACGTTAATGTATCTTCAAATCATGATTCCGTCGGAACGACTTATTGCACACATTACAGGTATATGGACGCTCTCCACTGTGTATGTTCTTTCAGATAACCTCTCAGATTGAATGATTTGTTACATACATCACAGGGATATGGATGTTCTGGGCTATGTATTTTCTTATGTCTCCTCAGACTACTATTCACACTGAATGTTTTACTGCATACATCACAGGAATATGGGCGTTCACCACTATGTACATGTTTATGTATCTTCAAATCTTGATTCCGTCAGAATGACTTATTGCACACATTACAGGTATATGGACGCTCTCCACTATGTGTGCATTGATGTTGCTTTAGAACACTTGGCCAACAGAATGTTTTACTGCATACAACACAGGAATAGGGATGTCCCCCACCATGCTTAAGTTCATGTTCATTCTGAGGACTCTGCTGAAGAAAAGAGAAAAGAATTATGATAAACTTAACATAAAGAAGAAGAATGAGTTTGAAAGCAACATGATAGGTTTTTCTACCAAATCCCATTACCTAACCCAAATTTAGTAGAACATGTGCAAGAATTTGAAGTCCACATAGCAGTTTACAACAGTTAATTCACTGAGGTATGTGACATAATCTGGAGCCCCTGACCTCAAATTTCAGCCCCCAATTTAACATCATACTCAAACAATAAATGCCAAGTCACTCAGTTATCTTGGTTCTTACTCTGTACCAGGTTGGATCTGAATTCCATAGTAAACACATTTTTTACACAGTGGGATGGCTACATGTAAATTTGCTGGTTCAATCAGTTGATGGCTACTTATAGCAAGAAATTAAATATTTTGGAGCCCTTGAATTCAACCCATAGTCTTCAATCAAATAATGCATTCCAACTTTGAATGGTAGGTCACTGTATTAAAAGGTATGCACCCAAACTTGGCAAATATATTACTCTAGATGCAGTGGGATAGGAAGATGTCAATTTGCTAGTTCATTTAGTTCCTTGATACTTGTAACAGAAAGTTGGGTTTCTTGTCAGGCCTGAACACTGATACATATCAAATGGACTCCTGAATGACAGCATGGTACTTATGAGGTTCAAAAAAAATTCTCTCTAATGCACGGAACAGAAGAAAAGTCACTTATGCCAACTATCCCTGGATTCTCATCCTATATCATAACACACATACTCAAGTTCTTTATATCCAGCAAGACTTGTTATTATAAAATCTATATCAAAATGATTGGGCTTCCTGCAACAAGCAAGCAAAAAGTTAACCAATCAGAATCAAAGTATCAAGAAGTGGGGATATATGCAGTCATGATTTGCTAATGCAAATGTAAATTCAAAAAATTAACCTAAATAAATAAACCAGATTTTTAGAAATGTTGACTAACATGAACCTTTTTCTATGTCACTAAGAATTCCAGCTTATCTTCATGCCTTAATAAGTAACAGAAAATAAATAAAATTTAATGTCCAGACGAAGTGATGTACAGTCTACAGTAATAATGACTGTTCCATTCCAAACTTTATAGTTGAACTACTAAGGTGACCACTTCTTACAAATTTTAATTTTTATAAAAACATATTTCTGCCAATAGAATTAGCCAGGTTTGGATTCCATATTTTTGAGAAATATAAATAGTACTTTCCAAATAGGTGTTAATATTATTTAACATTTCCACATTCAGTGAATTTTAACATACTGCAGTCTTTATCCTCATAAGACAGTGTCACTCCGTAGATAAACATGTCTCTCTCTTCCATACCTCTTCTCAGTTTTTCCCATGTTCTTCCTTCATTCTGTGTGACATCTTTGTAACTTGCTGCACCCATCTTTATATTTCCCCATTGGGTGCTTGTCCTTTAATTTCATGTTCAAAACATTCAGTAAAACTATCAAACAGTGCACAATATTCCATGTAATTATCATTGTCACTGTCAGAAATTACAGTGCCACCAATAAATCTAAAATCCAAGAAATAATGTAAACTGTGAGTGGAGATTTCACTCCACTCCACTTCACTTTTGGGAAGTCTCTTCCTACACCACAAAGCCCCTCTCACCCCTACTGACTGGCACTCTGCAATTACACAAATTTCAAACTTAACGACAAGATGAATGACACAAAAACAACAAAGTTGTTCAGCGTGTGGATTTAAATTTCATTCTTTCAGTGATATCACTTACGACGAGAAGAAGGCAAATGGGAATACATAATACATCCATCCTAAATAAGATCTACTGTGAGTACAACTGGTAATTCAGCATACCCTAATAAAACTGTCTCTTCCTTACTTCAGAAGAATGGGGTAATGCCTGAGTGTACTGCAAAAACAAACACAGTGCTTTGATTCCATCTGTAGAATAATTAGCAGGATCTACGAATGTCTAAAGATTGTTTGTGATACCATTCATAACCTAGATACAATTTCAAAATTTATTCATCAGAAGTGACTTCTTTCATGTGGATGGACAGACACACATGAGGACAATCGACACTTTAATGGACATACCTCCTGTTCATCCTTTATAACTGGAAATGTTATTGCCACATAGTGTTCTTCAATTTCCATATCTGAGACATCCTCAGCTTTTACACTGATGACCTGATTTCCATCCCGACAAGTCTCACTGTCTGAATGAGGTTCATCTTTCACCGAATCCATACAGTTCTGTAAAACTGCCATACACATACACAATTATTATGTTGCAGAAATGTTGTTTTTATAAAACAGTTACCCTAAAACAGAAGCACATGCATGCATATATGGATACATTTGTACATACAATCGAACAGAAAAGAACCATAAATAATTTGGTTAAAAGGAGGCTTACCTTCCATTCATCCTTCATTATGGGAAAAGCTGATGGTGTGTTAACCTCATCATTTCTCACGTCAACGGAATCATCTTCACTCTGAACATCCACATCATTTTCTACCTTGATTTTATCAATATTCTGCTGTAAAATTGTGAGTTAAACATAATTCCTTGTGATGATATGCATTAAATGCAGGTATAAACTAGATGAGAATCTACAATGGAATATTTTGGAATAGAATATGGGGTGCCCTCAAGCCAATACTGGGTATTTTCAGGATAAAATTGTATCTCACAAATCTTTTTCACATAAAAATTTCCAGAATATAAGAAACTGCTGTAAAGTTATGTCCAGCAAGAAAATTCATTAACCTTGTGTTGATGAAACAAGAAATTTACTGGAGTCTTACTGTAGTGATGCCAAGGTACATATCCTCTTACACAAGCATCTCACATTCAATCCCCATAGATACATACACACTTTCTTTCATTTATAAAGGCTAATTCCACCCTGTTAACTGTGTAGTGGTCATGTTCATGGTTTCCGCAACATAATGAACACGATGAGAATATTTTTCAACCACATTATAACACAAAGACTTGAGACCTTTTTATAACTATTAGTTATGTTTGTTTC
>NW_019059776.1:56624-67757 GCF_000696155.1 Zootermopsis nevadensis | reverse complement strand
AAATGGGAATACATAATACATCCATCCAAAATAAGATCTACTGAGAGTACAATCTGGTAATTCAGCATACCCTAATAAAACTGTCTCTTCCTTACTTCAGAAGAATGGGGTAATGCCTGAGTGTACTGCAAAAACAAACACAGTGCTTTGATTCCATCTGTAGAATAATTAGCAGGATCTACGAATGTCTAAAGATTGTTTGTGATACCATTCATAACCTAGATACAATTTCAAAATTTATTCATCAGAAGTGACTTCTTTCATGTGGATGGACAGACACACATGAGGACAATCGACACTTTAATGGACATACCTCCTGTTCATCCTTTATAACTGGAAATGTTATTGCCACATAGTGTTCTTCAATTTCCATATCTGAGACATCCTCAGCTTTTACACTGATGACCTGATTTCCACCCTGACAAGTCTCACTGTCTGAATGAGGTTCATCTTTCACCGAATCCATACAGTTCTGTAAAACTGCCATACACATACACAATTATTATGTTGCAGAAATGTTGTTTTTATAAAACAGTTACCCTAAAACAGAAGCACATGCATGCATATATGGATACATTTGTACATACAATCGAACAGAAAAGAACCATAAATAATTTGGTTAAAAGGAGGCTTACCTTCCATTCATCCTTCATTATGGGAAAAGCTGATGGTGTGTTAACCTCATCATTTCTCACGTCAACGGAATCATCTTCACTCTGAACATCCACATCATTTTCTACCTTGATTTTATCAATATTCTGCTGTAAAATTGTGAGTTAAACATAATTCCTTGTGATGATATGCATTAAATGCAGGTATAAACTAGATGAGAATCTACAATGGAATATTTTGGAATAGAATATGGGGTGCCCTCAAGCCAATACTGGGTATTTTCAGGATAAAATTGTATCTCACAAATCTTTTTCACATAAAAATTTCCAGAATATAAGAAACTGCTGTAAAGTTATGTCCAGCAAGAAAATTCATTAACCTTGTGTTGATGAAACAAGAAATTTACTGGAGTCTTACTGTAGTGATGCCAAGGTACATATCCTCTTACACAAGCATCTCACATTCAATCTCCATAGATACATACACACTTTCTTTCATTTATAAAGGTTAATTCCACCCTGTTAACTGTGTAGTGGTCGTGCTCATGGTTTCCGCAACATAATGAACACAAGATGAGAATCTTTTTCAACCACATTATAACATAAAGACTTGAGAACTTTTTATAACTATTAGTTATGTTTGTTTCTATACTCACCTAGGTCCCCTTCAGAGATGGAAATATTTCTTCAGCTCTGTGCAGTATAATTCTTGGTACTCTTGTTGCAAGAGACTGCAGAATGTTTTTAAGGTATAAAAATTGTTCATCACACATCATGTTTTGTGGGTTAGGTAGAAAGTGGCTTGTAAGAATTCAGCTTCTCATAAATAACATCTGTATGTATCTTGGAATATCTGTCCTTGTCCTGGAAGGAAACGGTTGATTTTAGGTAGTATTAAATATATCTAGAAGGGGTACCAAAGTTAAGAATGCATTTGAAGAAAGCAACTATAAGAAATTAAATTTGTGTGCTATAATTAATACATCCAAAGGCCTTCAGATAATCACAAGAAATTTCAAAAACATCACTCGTTACAGAATTCTTGTAATGTTTCATGATTGAATTTTCATATCATCTTTATCAATAATGACAATAATAACGTGTTGATATCTCTCTGTGCCATCTATCTTTACAATAGAACAGCCTTTATTTACATTCCATTGATCCTTCATAGGCCTGAACTTGTTTAACTTGAAATATCACTATAAAACACAATAAATTGCATAGCAATCAAGGCGAGGTTTAACGTCAAAGCGTTAAAAACAAAAAAGTGGTTCCAATTTTTATACCGACTGAATGTTTTCGCACAATGAAGAACACTTCGGATCCTTCAGCTACAATTCCTTTGTGTTTTATAAACATCACAATGTGTAACAGTCGAAAAGATACCACCTCCCAAACGAAAGATACTCTTGTACACTATGTACCACATGGTCCACCTCGAAAAGGCAACTGCTTTATTTGCCAAAATGTTGGTTAACATGAAACATTCGACTCCAGCTGCAAAAACCAGTTACCTTTACACTAGAATGCAGAAACATTATCGCTGACTGCAAATGGAGGCTCATATGATTGGCTGCGTTTATTCAGAAGTGTGAAGTAATATCAGCAGGATTTTTTGATGCTACTTTCTAATACAGTTCACCAATCATGATGTGTGATGAACAATTTTAATACCTTAAAAACATTCTGCAGTCTCTTGCAACAAGAGTGCCAAAAATTATATTGCACAGAGCTGAAGAAATATTTCCATCTCTGAAGGGGACCTCGGTGAGTATAGAAACAAACATAACTAATAGTTATAAAAAGGTCTCAAGTCTTTGTGTTATAATGTGGTTGAAAAATATTCTCATCGTGTTCATTATGTTGCGGAAACCATGAACATGACCACTACACAGTTAACAGGGTGGAATTAGCCTTTATAAATGAAAGAAAGTGTGTATGTATCTATGGGGATTGAATGTGAGATGCTTGTGTAAGAGGATATGTACCTTGGCATCACTACAGTAAGACTCCAGTAAATTTCTTGTTTCATCAACACAAGGTTACTGAATTTTCTTGCTGGACATAACTTTACAGCAGTTTCTTATATTCTGGAAATTTTTATGTGAAAAAGATTTGTGAGATACAATTTTATCCTGAAAATACCCAGTATTGGCTTGAGGGCACCCCATATTCTATTCCAGAATATTCTATTGTAGATTCTCATCTAGTTTATACCTGCATTTAATGCATATCATCACAAGGAATTATGTTTAACTCACAATTTTACAGTTGGATATTGATAAAATCAAGGTAGAAAATGATGTAGATGTTCAGAGAGAAGATGATTCCGTTGACGTGAGAAATGATGAGGTTAACACACCATCAGCTTTTCCCATAATGAAGGATGAATGGAAGATAAGCCTCCTTTTAACCAAATTATTTATGGTTCTTTTCTGTTTGAGTGTATGTACAAATGTATCCACACATGCATGCATGTGCTTCTGTTTTAGGGTAACTGTTTTATAAAAACAACATTTCTGCAACATAATAATTGTGTATGTGTATGGCAGTTTTACAGAACTGTATGGATTCGGTGAAAGATGAACCTCATTCAGACAGTGAGACTTGTCGGGATGGAAATCAGGTCATCAGTGTAAAAGCTGAGGATGTCTCGGATATGGAAATTGAAGAACACTATGTGGCAATAACATTTCCATTAAAGTGTCGATTGTCGTCATGTATGTCTGTCCATCCAAATGAAAAAAGTCGCTTGTGATGAATAAATTTTGAAGAGTCCTTTCCAAAATTTCTCCTGAGGATTATATTCTCTTCGTTGTATGAAGAGTGTCAGTTCCAGTCAGTATTAACAGACATGAAATTAAATACTGAGTAATCTTGAAAATATTTCTAGCAAATGTGGCCACAGAATCCTTTCATTTTTCTATCCCTTCTTGTAAGCAAGTTACAAGGGATGTCGTCAGGAAGCGATGGAGAACATGGGGAAAAATCCAAGTTGATAATGGTCTGAAACAGAGACAAATGTTGATCCACATAGAGTGGCAATGTTTTATGATGAAGGCTGCAGTATGTTCAATATTACTTACTATTGTATCTGTTACATGTGTGAAATGTTAAAAACAACATAGTATTCATACATAGAAAGTGACATTTATTTAAATCAAAAATATTGAAGAATGCAGTGCTAGTGAATTCCAAAACTAGCTGATTCTAATATTGGTAGAAGTATGTTATTTCAAAAAAATTAAATTTGGAAGAGATAGTCATCTAACAGTCTATTAATACAGTAGTTGACTATACAGTCTGGGAGCAGAGCAAATCAAATTGGAGACCCACATTTGACTTAAAGGGCTCCAGCATTTCTTCTTTCACCATGCTGCCATATACTACTGGAGGGGCTATGATTCTTGCACTGTTTACTGTGCACCTTCCACTAATATTAACCATATAATAGGATTAGGTAAAAAGAAATCTGAAAATATAAAAGTGACTGAGATAAATAATATCTTCAAAGTAATTCAATTCTAAAAGGTTTTGACGATAGTTTACACTTAAAATTATTTGTTGTCATTACTTTTTCCATCGTCTGTTTTTAAAATTCACTGCGTTTCGGAAGCTGGTTCTGTCTCCGTCTTCAGGTGAGAGGTACCTACTTGTTGGGTCCCTTAAAAAGTGCTAGTCTCTGTCACTGGACAATATAATTCGTGCAGTTATTTCAACTTATCCACCCAAGTACAGGTTCTGTCAGTGGATTATAATACTTAAATGATAAAATAAAAATTATAAGACCTTAGTGAATTTTGAAAACAGACGATGGAAAAAGTCCTGACAAAAAATAATTTTAACTTCAAACTCATTGTTCTTTTTCCTATTTGTCTTATCCTAATACTTTTGTCTCAACAGATTCCTCTGAGTGAACACCATCTTTCACATGATGAGGGGCATCCATATGACTGTAATGTGTGCAATAAATAATTCAATCAAAGAAGCGACCTGAAGATTCATCAATGCATACACAGAGGAGAGCGTCCATATGGTTGTAATATGAGCGATAAATCATTCAATCTAAGAGGCAACCTGAAGACTCATCAACACATTCACAGTGGAGAGCATCCATATGGTTGTAATGTGAGCAATAAATCATTAAATCATTCAGTCTAAGAGGCAACCTGAAGACTCATCAAGGCATACACAGAGGAGAGAATCCATATGGCTGTAATGTGTGCAATAAATCATTCAATCTAAGAGGCAACCTGAAGACTCATCAACACATTCACAGTGGAGAGCATCCATATGGCTGTAATGTGTGCAATAAATCATTCAATCTAAGAGGCAACCTGAAGACTCATCAACACATTCACAGTGGAGAGCATCCATATGGCTGTAATGTGTGCAATAAATCATTCAATCTAAGAGGCAACCTGAAGACTCATCAACACATTCACAGTGGAGAGCATCCATATGGCTGTAATGTGTGCAATAAATCATTCAATCTAAGAGGCAACCTGAAGACTCATCAACACATTCACAGTGGAGAGCATCCATATGGCTGTAATGTGTGCAATAAATCATTCAATCTAAGAGGCAACCTGAAGACTCATCAACACATTCACAGTGGAGAGCATCCATATGGCTGTAATGTGTGCAATAAATCATTCAATCTAAGAGGCAACCTGAAGACTCATCAACACATTCACAGTGGAGAGCATCCATATGGCTGTAATGTGTGCAATAAATCATTCAATCTAAGAGGCAACCTGAAGACTCATCAACACATTCACAGTGGAGAGCATCCATATGGCTGTAATGTGTGCAATAAATCATTCAATCTAAGAGGCAACCTGAAGACTCATCAACACATTCACAGTGGAGAGCATCCATATGGCTGTAATGTGTGCAATAAATCATTCAATCTAAGAGGCAACCTGAAGACTCATCAACACATTCACAGTGGAGAGCATCCATATGGCTGTAATGTGTGCAATAAATCATTCAATCTAAGAGGCAACCTGAAGACTCATCAACACATTCACAGTGGAGAGCATCCATATGGCTGTAATGTGTGCAATAAATCATTCAATCTAAGAGGCAACCTGAAGACTCATCAACACATTCACAGTGGAGAGCATCCATATGGCTGTAATGTGTGCAATAAATCATTCAATCTAAGAGGCAACCTGAAGACTCATCAACACATTCACAGTGGAGAGCATCCATATGGCTGTAATGTGTGCAATAAATCATTCAATCTAAGAGGCAACCTGAAGACTCATCAACACATTCACAGTGGAGAGCATCCATATGGCTGTAATGTGTGCAATAAATCATTCAATCTAAGAGGCAACCTGAAGACTCATCAAGGCATACACAGTGGAGAGCATCCATGTGGCTGTAATGTGTACAATAATTCATTCAATCTAAGAGGCAACCTGAAGACTCATCAAGGCATACACAGTGGAGAGCATCCATATGGCTGTAATGTGTACAATAAATCATTCAGTCACAGAAGCCAGCTGAAGATTCATCAATGCATACACAGGGGAGAGCAGTGATATATATGCCTTTGGTTTGTGTAAAATGTCGTTCAGTATGAGTAGTCGCTGAAGGTACATGAATGCATAAAGAGTGGATCATTTCATAATCCTGTGTGGTGTGTAATAAATCATTCATGCACAGGAGTCAACTGATGAGACATCAAATCATTTTTGTGGATTAAGACAAAGTTCTAAAAGCAAACACCTTCAAGTATAAGGGACTAGTGTTCACAGTGAGGTTGAGAAAATGTGAACTGGATTTGCATGGCTTCTAGAGTGTCCAGTGATTAGCTTGAGTGAACAAAGTAAGTAATATCCAGGATTTGTATAAGGTGAGGAATTTCTTGAGTAGCAGAGTGACTGTTCTCTTCTCAGTAAGGGCTGTGCAGTGAGCAAACAAGTGAGTTTTTTTTGGTCTTATTCTGTTTTTATGTTTGAGAGATAGGAATTTAATATCAGTGTGGAATAATGGCCAAGGAATTCCAGTTGTTCAGCACAAAGATGAAAAAATGTATGTACCTACTATGATCTTGGTCATTTATTGACATCTTCTAACTACAATGATGAAGAGGAAAAGGCTACTGGAGGTAGAAATGGTTATGGTGCTAAGCTGTGTAATATATTCAACACAATGTTCACAGTAGAAACAGCGTCTAAGGAATATAAACGCAGTTTGAAACAGTTGTGTGTGTCTGCCATTGAGTATAATCTTTGAATAGAGTTTGCTTTATATAAAGCATAGAAATGTGTCACAGAAGTCCAATGAAATTTCATTATCTCTTTCATAATGAATGTATGTCCTGCTGATCCATTCAGTGGGGATCCATAGGCGTGAATGATTTCTACATTGTGAATACCCTTACATACAGATGTCTGTATTCTTGACATGTCTTCGAAGATCCTGTTTTGATTTTGTATGTGAGATGAAAAGTCTGGGCTCCAGTTATATGTTCAAGTAACTTAATCTTATCCTGTATATATTATGGTACATGATAACTCCTTTAAAAGCCTTGACACTTATACATGGAAAGTATTTTCTGTATCAATTGTGAGATTTTCTCCCAGAATGATTGCCTAATATATAGTTGCATGTTTGAGGAATCATGTATAAGTTCTGTAGTGTCTGTTACTGTGTTGTTTGTTACAAAATATTCTTTGATATGGAACTTCACTGATTCATGCACGGTATAAAGAAATTGTTCCTGGAAAGTGCCTGTCCGTTTCTAGCACAAAGCTGACTATTCTGAGGCCTTTCATCATTTTCCTCACTTTCTCAATAAATATGCTAATTAATATCTTGAAAATAGGCCAGTACTACTACCTTATCATCTGTTGAGATTTGAAATATACCCTGATGCCCCATTTCCTGAAGACTCCTCTCACCTGTGTCTGTGCCTGCCATTTGATTTCTTCCCTTTGGGTTTTCCAACTGCAATCTTTATGCACTTATCATCAGTTTTGTGGTTATTACATGTCTGAGTGCATCTCCCTTCATTTGTTCATTGGTGAGTACAAAAATTTATGAAGCTCCTGATTATTCAATATTCTCCATCTTGCTATTAACAGTCATGAATATTAGTGGAAACCATTTAAGCCTTTAATCACTTTATAGCCTAAAGACTGTCTTGGAAACCAATGCTGAATGCTAGAGTCAAGGTCACCAACCTGGTTACTAGACCACTGCTCACATCAGTTGTGCAGGTGCAAAAATGGTGTATTCACAGGCAGAATTTATGTTCATTCTTGAATATCACTTTATATCAAAACTGTCTGTTGGTGTTCATGGAGCATATAGTAATGTGTATCCTGACAAGAAGGAAGTACCAAATAAGACTACAATAAATGGCTGGTAACAGAGGCAGTGTTTGTTTCTGACAAATGCTCATTGAATGACAAAACAGCTGAAACTATGACTGTACTAACTGAAAACTGCATAAGCCACAAATATGCCATTGAATTTGCATGAAGTGATTCACATGTAGTAACTGGGTTGCTTTTAAATGGAACACTAATATGAAATGAAATGCCAGATTACCAACAGAAAGTGGAAGCAAAGTTGACAACCAAATGCAGAATTAATGGTAAGGTGGCATTATCAAATGAAGCAAGACAAAGACAGCAGGGAGGGATAAACTAAAAATTAATTCAAAAGAAAACTGAAAGTAGATTATGATAATGAACGTGTGTGGGGACTGTGGATAATATATACAAAGTTACACATTCCTTTAAGATAGAAATTTATTCAAATGATATACACAACAGAGAATGATATACCTCATAACAAATAGTGATCAAATGGCAACAAGCTGTAATGATATGATAATGAATAATAATGACCAGCAGTTCAATATAAATACTTTCTTCACTCACATTTATTCCATCCCTCTGTATAAATAAGGCATGATCTGGGTAATTATGGTCTTGGAGAGCTGAAATATCTGAAGAAACAAAACCTAACATAAACAGTTAATCTGCCTACCCATATTAGTTTTGATTTCCACAAATCACTCATGGTTAAAATAATCAGAAAATTAGGCCTTGCATACCCAATATTGCCATATTCAAATATCTAAATAATCAAATTTGAAATGGAACTGAAAGATAAAATTTCATATTAAAATGCATAATATATGATATGTACAAAGTGTATGACTTTTGTTTGATATAACTGAATATACACAGTGATATGTTACAGATGTATATGCCAGTCTCTTTGTTCTTATTGCAAAACAACGTCCTTTGTCCTCCACTTAGGTGCTCACTTTGTCTGTTACAAATATTTGAGAATTAATTAAATCTTTCAATTCTAGAACTTTTATAGTCTTAGTATTATTTCTAATTTCAGTACAAAAACATGTCTTTTGAGCCTGCCAAGTGGAACAAAGTGATTGTAGGAATGTACAAAAATACACGAGATTGTATGTTCTTATAGGGAATTTCTCTCTATTGTCTGCAAGTGGTACATGAGTGCATCCAACTTTTATCAATCTAAGGCCTCGTCTTTAAATGTCAGAACACTAATAATGAGATTTTTTGCAGAAGTATGATTCATCATAAATTTTACTTTGCAAAATGGCAAAAAAAGAGTAATATTTGCGAACAGTAGACATATTTACATCCTTACTAGTTTCTGGAAGAACATGAACTTCCATAACCCAATTAATGGATTTTATTTAAAACTTCCTGCACTATATTCATTACTGGTTATTGGATATATTTATAGTATGCACTGAACAGTGGAAGGTTAAAGCTTTTAAAACTTCAAAATAAACATAATTAAAATTACTATAGAGGGTAGGTCTTCCAACATGCATACAATTTTAATTTATTACGTGGTTATACTAAGTCTAAGACGGGGAGTACAACACTGGATCTACAGTGTTGAATATGAAGGAAATAATTACCTGTATTACCATTACCATACTTAAGACTGCAGAAAATGAATCCTGATTTTCCTCTCATAAATTGTACAAAATTTTATTTTCAGGTTGAAATGGATGATGATTTAATCATACTTTGGATATAATTAATGGGGGAAAAAATTAATACAAGAAAACCTATATAATCTGATCCAGTGTTACTGACACATTTTCCAATGCCCCTATGGTGAGATTCTCTCACAAATGTGGTGCTATGCAACAGTCTAGTATTTACTTATCAGAAATTCATTTAATTCACATATATGTTACTAAGTTCGCTATTTAAAATATGTAAATGAAATCTTATTACTTCAGAACGTGAAGTATGCTGCAAGTCTGATAGATCACCAAGGAAAATAAAAGACAGTTAAGACAATTATGGTGATGTTCTTAAAATTACACAGCTGTAGATTAATTTCTGCCTTTCATTTTATAATTAATTTCCAAGTTCTGTGCTTTCTTGGCTGCTTCATTGAATTCTTACTATTACAACTACGATATTCAGCTCCATACATCAGCTGAGTACCGCTTCTGTGCCTCCATCTTCTTGACATATGCAAGTGCCTGGCTTTCTGTCATACCTCCCTTTTGCTGAACAACCTTCAGCACAATGTTATGAACATCTCGTGCCATGTTTCTTGCATCCCTAAACAAAAACATTGAAACAGAATCTTACCAAATGGGCTCGTACACCACATTCAGCAACTGGAGTGTACAAGCTTGCAACATATGGTAAATTATGTGGCAGATCCCATGAATTTCAATGGGAATAAAAGTAGTATGTGATTAAGTGGTGTGAATTATGAAGATGGGAAAATTAATTTATAGATTTTTTAAGTGATGCCAAAATAAACTGGTTTGAGACCACAGGTATACAATCCATGTGTTTTCCTTACACACTTGCAAACTTTGTAATTACTTGAGTTATAATTTTGTGCATGGAATATTTAATTTTGTAAGTGTAAACACTTTGTAGAATACCCAATAGAGACAAATATTTCAGTACAACTCTTCAAAGATACAGGTTAACATTCCCAAAAGTAACATCTTTTTTACCAGGGTCAGAGCTCTCAAATAAATTTCTTGGCTTATACTACAGTTTAATTGTTATGTTCATATGTATGAGTCCCCCTTCATTTCCTTGCAAATCCCCACTTGTTTGTACAAAGTGTTGCATGCTTGTAGCATATTACTTGTCATACCTGGTATATACATGTTGAAAAATGTACTGATACAAAATTCAGTTTAATTTTTGTAGTTAATGCATCTACAAAGAGGCAGCGCTTACTTTTGCAGAGAAATGTGATTATGGATTAATTTTTGAATCTGTTTTAAGAACACACCTTCCAGTTACTCATTTTGTGTGAAATCCTTGTTTGTATGACTACATTAAATTACGCAATACAAATCACAACACAGATTTGTCACATTGAACACTGTACGAGGTGCGATCGGAAAGTTTCAAGACTGCGCATATATATATAAAAACCCGTACACTTATCTCAGGTATTAAATTCATCCATCACCCTCGAAGTAGTTCCCCTGGGAGTGAACACAACGATCCCA
>NW_019059776.1:45274-55738 GCF_000696155.1 Zootermopsis nevadensis | reverse complement strand
TTTGTTCATGAAAATCCGCCATTCCGAAATCGCAGGAGGGTCGGTGTAATGCACTACCAAAACGCCCGTAACTAAGAAACAAATGCTAATTCGATGATGCCGGCTGGCACACTAATTCACTATGAATGTAGGCCGCACCCCCTAGCTGCAGAAGCTCATACTACATCCGGTTCGCCCTCTATTGACACAGTCTTGAAACTTTCCGATCGCACCTCGTATGTCCCCAAGTAAAACATTTTGGTATATGAGAAAAATTAAAACATTTTCCCTACCCTGCCATGCTTACTACTACATAGGCATTTGAACTTTTGGTAAGTCAGCCTGTCCCTGTCATATGTAATGTACTAAAATGTAGTATGCAAAGCGTTTAAATTAATTGGTGTCACACTAAAGGGGTAATATAGACATCATTATACTCATATAAAACATTACATTTGCTGTTCTAGTTCTTTCATCGAACACAATATTTTTTCTTCCACTTACATAAAATGACCAGCGAACACTGGTAAGCAGTTTACTTCATGCTTTAATGTCCTCCACAACCATTCACTTACCCACATACATAAAGATGTCCATTGTTTTCTCCTATTACTCTCCATATTTCATCCATGTTGTCCTCCAGTAAATGGGTCACGTAAACTTTATGGGCTTGATCTCTTGAGAATGCTACATGCATCTAGAATATGATTAAAATATATCTCAATTAAATTTTATGACAGGTTATATTCAACACTGTGTTAGAAAATTCAATGTTACATCTTGACACAAACTTTTCTGCCTCGCATAAGCCTTAACTACAGTGACTGGTCAAATTTCTATAACTATCTGCTGGTTTAGATGTTTCACAAAACCTTTGTGCAACTTGTTTTAAATATAAGTATTTGCATGCAGACTAATTTGTGAGCTAGGCATTTCTTAAAAATCTAATATTTATTACATCTAAATATGGTAATATATTTTCAGTGTTCCCTGTCTGTACTGGGTTCACTGTCCACTGCTCCCAGAATTACATAATGACAAAGCCATTTTGTCTTTATTGTTAAACATTGAATACTGCGGTATTGTGGGTACCACCACTGTTTGATGTTTTGAGATTACTTGGTTCAACCTTTCTGGGGTGCTACTGATGTTCTTGCTTTTCCTCATTCTCTCCAGACAAATATCAAGATTACCTACATTGTTTCTGATTATTTCTTACCATTTCCATCTCAGTTTTTCATTTATTATTATCTCCCTTGAATTTCAGATTACATAAATGTTTCAGTTGATGCAATATTATTAAACATAGAGCTTATATACACTTTCCTATAGTTCTGGCAAAGGCAGACTTGGTACTAAGCATTTGTGAAAAAAATGATATAAATATAAAAACTCTGTTTTCATAAACACAATTTCAAGGAACTCCTTTGGTATGATGTGCCTGAATTTAATGGCGCAAGTATTTGTAATAAAATTGACATTTTTATATATCCAAGTTCATGAACATGTTTAACCTTGAAAAGTACTGTATTCCAATGGTTTAACGTGTTATATTAGATTACAGCTTACCGTAAGGACACCCTTCTTGACATACTCATTGAGCTCTTCTTCATAAATGAAGTCTTCAGCCTTCTTACGGCAGCCAAAAAAGAGTACTGTGTCTCCAATACGTTTACCTACAATTCACAAAAGACAGAAAATGAAGTGTAGCGTTGTGCCAGGTGTACTAACAACTTAATATGCTTTCAGACTAAAATCACTAGCCCATCCGCTCTGCCCCTGTAGATCACAGTGATCAAATATTCTGATATTATTTTATATCATACCTGAAATAAAGTTCCTAGTAAACCAAACCTTTTTCTTCTCTTGTATTTCACAATAATTTCAGAATTTCTTTTTCAATGAGTACTTACCAGTTTTGGTTGGACATCAAGGTGAATTACAATATTTTAAAAAATAATAAAGTATGGAATAGTTTCCTTCAACCAGTGTTTAAAAAACTGAGAATTTTAAATGTGAATGTTAAAAATTATATAAATTTTTTGGGCTGTTGTCAGTCCACCATATCCCACTCATTTGAATCCTAACTCCCATAAAACTATTTACTGATCTGAAATGTCTCCATTACCAACAGGATTGTTTTTAACCATTTTAAATTTAATGATCAAGATGATAAACAAAGTTAAAGGTAAAAGCAAAATGTAATGAAGGCATGATGGGAACATGGCAGCACAGCTCTTAAAATTGTTAACTAAAACACTAGTTTGTGGTGAGTGGTCATCTGCAGGTTCAATCTACTTAACACTGGGGATAGAATTCCTGGTAGGAGATTGGGTGGTCCCAGAGCCAGTCCGGACAGTATGGTTTAGAGAAAAATTCCTGCCCCTACCAAGAATCCTATTTCAACCACACAGCTCCTAGTCACTTCACTACTGACTGAGCTGTCTTGGTTCCCTTGGCAAAACAAACTTAAATACAATGTGATCATCTATCAAATTGGACACCAGACATACACTGAAAATGTTAGAAATGTTGGGACATACAGTTACTTGTGAATACAAGAAACAATAAAATCAAATCATATTTGTCATTAAGCACCTCACAGTGAAAATGTAATGGGTGGCATCCATTATAAAACTTGGCACTACATGGAAGTGATTTTGCAGTAATACATACCCTCCTCTTTAAACTGATCCCTTTCCTGAATGAAACCACGGAAGGGAGCCAGGCCTGTTCCCGGACCAATCATAATGATGGGTGTCTGTGGCCTTGTTGGTAATCTGTAAAAGTACATTTATCATGATACAACGCTCCTAGCTTTATGACTAGTTCTGTAACTTGTAAATGGGTTGATGGTAAAACTACAAAGTCAGAAATTCCACTTATTTCAAATGTCTCGTATCACTTGCAGGCATCTTAGAATTAAAAACATAGACACATGGAACTGTGAGTATGAAGATTTCTGTCTTCTGGGTTGTTGTGCTGTGTAGTCTGGTCGATGTTAACCAACATTTCATCGCCCTGATGATGGAGGCAGTATGACCTCTGAAATGTTGGTTAACATTGACCAGACTACACAGCGCAACAACCCAGAAGACAGAAATCTTCAATGTTATACTTCTTTTACATTATTTGCGCAATAAAAAACAATGAAAGACCCCCCACCTTTTACATACAGTAACAGAAAATGCATAAAATGCTTTGCATGAAGCTTTAAACTGCATTCTGAGGAGATATGAAGTGCAGTTAGTGAAACAACAGAGAAAGCTCAACATTACTTTAATTCATAAGAGGTGAAAGATGAGATTTTTAGTGAATATTATGCAAACTTCTGCAGTTAAATACTGTGTAAATGGCAACAAGCTCAGAATTAAAGAATCAACTTGAACGATTATAATTCTCACTACACTGTGCATGTCTATACCATCCATTCAATCTAGAACATACCTTATATATGCCATTAGTACAGTAAAAGGCTAAACCAGTTCCAAACGAATATTTGACCACTTCTGTACCTGAACTGAGACCTTCGGATGTAAATTGGCGTGGTGATGGGTATTTCTGATTTTGATGGCTGCTTGGTTGCAAGCCAACTGGTGGCAACCCCTTTATTTATTCGGCTAGTTGGGGTCTCATACAGGACCAGTACGGCTGTAATGTGCACAGTTGTGGGATATACCTGTGAAATTGAATGTGAGTGATAAGAATAGAAAGAAATTATGTTACTGCATCATCACACATGTTATATTCCTGAAATCCAATTTTAAAAATTACATTTTGAAAGAGTTATACTTAAAGTAAACTACCTTCGGTGAAGATGAGATGGAATAGTAGCGAGCTTGTAGCCTGGGTAGTAATTCACACAGATGGTCCAATGCAGGTTTGCATGACCTGAGGTCTTCAAGGATGTGCACAATATTTCTGTTGTCTTGGATAATCCACTGGTTATACAACTGCTTACCCTCAGGGGTAGTACTAGCCATTGAACGGAGTTTCTCTTGCTCCTGCAATGAATGGATTGAGGTGAAATCTGATATAAAAACAGGAGTGCAAGATAATGCAAATAACAGGATTTCTTTCTGACAATGGACAATTCAGCATTCCTGTAATGCAAAGGATACCCTACACAAGATCATCAATTCCCTAAACATGACATCACTGTTTTCATCAACTTTCAGCTCACCACCAACTTCCCTTCCTTCCAACATTTTCCTTCTCCACTAAGAACTCAGTGTTAAATTCCCAGATCGAGCCTGGCAAGTATCCAATGATTTTGCCACAAATAACTTCTAGACAAGGCAGATTAGATGAAAGCCTTGAATGTAGTGTCGGTTCTTGCAAGGCTGACACCAATTCTCTGAATAAATGTCTTATTCCTACAAAGATATGAAATGGATCCTTTTTAACTTGTTTTCATCAATGTCATTAAGAACATAATGCATTAATTGCCTAGCAGAAATGCACATGATAAAATAACACTGATCTCTACAAACAATTTATCGATCTTTAGTGTTTTTTTGAAAAGAAAAGCTCTGCATAAGTTGGATTCGTATCAATAGTGAGTAATTGATATGACAATGAGAAATAATATGCATCTGTGAAAAATAAAAATTTTCTGAAAATCTCTGTCCAGAAGACAGCATTTCACACTGAGCCTACAAGTGGTAATTTAGTGCTCAGAGTTTCTTTTAATTCAGTGAGTCCAGCCATGTTGCCATATTTTCAAATGTTCAGAATCAGCAACATCATAATCAGCACTGTTACTTTGAAATGAGTTATGATGAAAGAAGTTGCACATTTAAGATATCAAATATCATGGCTGTGTAGTTAGATCTCTTGGTTGATGGATTCAAATCTAAACCTGGAGACTGGTTATCTTAACAGTGTTTTATGGTTTTCCTCAGTTCCTCCAGACTAATGTTGGAATGTAACCAAAAAATAGGTCATGACCATTTCATTCTATATCCTTTTTCATTCATCATTAACTATCATCCCACCATTTGATGCTGTATTACCTATACAGTTGAGAAATTGAAATTAAACAAACCAAAAAAAATCAGTCATACTCAAGGGGTTTTGTAATTCTTTACTTACTGAGCATCTAAATCTGGAATTCTAAAAATGAAATGTGGAAAAATCTGTAAGAAGGAACAAATATAAACTCTTTGCAGGATAGATATCTGCATTAAGAGGGTGTTCATACCTGAGGATCCTTGGTGTATTCAATAAGTTCTTTAAGGATGTGTGTGCGTGGGTTGGATGTGATGTCCAAGTAGTGAGTCAGTGCTGTGCGATAAGAACATGGACATGGGAATGGATGCTTCTTGTTTGATTCCTCTGGAACAATAAGAATAAAATATATGAAATCCTTTCCCTATGTTTCTACCTGTGTAATTCCTCTTTTCCCTAAAACATTGCCCAAAATGTCATTATTTTAATTTGAATTCCCCATCCTCTCCTAATAAATGACTTATAAACAAGAATATTGCAAGTTAAACTATAGGAATGTTGAAGTACCCATCAGTGGGTATGGGGACTGGCACCCCCGAGGTACCTGAGCTGCCCAGTGCCTGGGGATATAGCTGGGCCACCCTACCTCTGGGGGCTGTAAATATGGAGGTCTGATCATCCAGGTTGGGGGTTGGGTGTGGGGTTGACAATCTCACCCTGTAAAAAGCAACTTGTTATGAAATCAGATGAAGCAACTGCCGGATGGACTCATTCGTGGCGGACTGGCAAACAGATTGTCTGTGAATGAGGAGGAATGGAAGAAGCTTTTGAAGAAGTCCAGGCCACACACAGGGCTGTAGAGCCAATGATGATGATGTTTCCATTTTTTAAATGAAGTATTACCCAGGAACCCATAAAGTCTAAAACCAAATAAAATATATCCAGTTTTCTAGAATGTGGAAGTAAAGTTCAGGAAATTTCACACATCTAGAACAGATATTACTACTGATGAAAGTCTACTGATCTAATACGGTTTGGTGAATGCACAAAAATGAGCTTATTTCAGAATAAACGCATAAGATGCAATAATCAAGAAACTGGATGTGTCTAGCCCAGCTTTACATACTCAAAGAAAAGCAACATTCTTGATGACAAAAATAAAGATTCTGCCACATTATGAAATCTTCACTGGGCAAAGGATATGTCCTGATCACTGACATTTATCATTTGTCTTCAAAACTAGCTAACCTGCTCAGTTCTCACTCAGGAATGAGAGTAGCAAGAAAAGAAACACCTCAGTCTATGAAAAGTAAAAATCTGAATAGAGGGATCAAGGATGCCTTGTCAACATGCTTGGCACTCTGAAGAAATACACTATCATTGTTTGAATTATTGAAAGTTTTGCCAATAAATATGGCCTCAACCCTCTGGAAATAACATTATCATACAATAAAGTATATGAAAACACAAAAGACAAAATCTGTTATGACAGTTTAGATTGTCAATAAATGATTATAGAGTTGTCTTCTTCCAAATATGGATTAACCAGAATAAAACAGCTGAGAAACATTCTATCTGTTTTCAGTTCAAGGGAAGTGCCGACTTAGTTATTCGTAAAGAGCGCATGTTCATACCATCAGTGTTGGTGAGTGTGATTATTGTGTCCAGGTCCACATTAAGCAGTTCTCCCAGCTTATTCACCAACTCTTCATTATTAATGGGGTAAATAGCCAGATGGTCACCTGAAAACAATAAAACCATATTTCACATTTTGTACACAAACATGCTTTATGATATTTAAGTAAGTACAGATGTGTTATTAGTGAAAAAGTATGTCTAAAAACCAGATTTTCTGGTGAATGAGTTGATCTGGATTGAAGGATAGCAATATGATCATTCTTTCTGTGCAAATCCATTTTTCAATCCAACACGAATCCCCACTTTATAGTTTAGTCAGTCAAACCCATGTCTCACCTCACACACTTAGACTGGCTCCAACCCAAACTGACGAACTGGGTTATCTCTCCACTCATTTTCAGTTAAACCCCAGTCATGGTATCATCTTTACCTTGGTACACTCATTTTCCCATTGTATTTTATTTGGATAGGATCACGAATGTGACCACATCTAAGAGAATGGAGAATATTTCATCCAGAATGCTTGTATTTTTCCACTTGTTTCTTTCAAAACAGTTTTTCATCGTTTTATTTTTGAGGTATTATAACATTCTGTTCGACATTACAAGGAATCAACACGGCATTTTATCAAGGCATCTGTTATAAAATATTTTACTAAATTTTTTAATGGTTTGCTTTACCTGTTTCATATCTCATCCTGGAACCTTCAATGTCAAATTCGATATGCATGCAGGATCGGTCTCCACTCTTGTGCAATTCCCTGTTTACCTTGATTGCTGCCAGGAATGGATTTTTGGCATCAAATGGCCTAGGAAGAAATTGAGAACATAAGCTGTGCAATGAATACATTATATGAACATCTTTTACTGACAATGAATAATGAAGCTCCTTTGCTTCATTATGTATTCTTTTAACTAGACATTAATAAGTGCCCTATTCTTATCATCTTGAAGAAATTTTAAATTTATATTTATATCTGCATTAGACTAGGAGAATCATGTATGTTTCTTTTATTTTATTTTATGAACTTAATTTAATTCAATAGAATGATTTCATTTCAAAGATTTTTTGGCAGTTTGAAATTGTATGTTATATCAGTGCCTTTTCACATAAAACAAAAGTAATAAAATTTGTTGATGAAAAACTGAGGTAATATTGGACTTCAAATTTATAAACTGCTGTCAGGATATAACCATTTTGCTGTTTTTTATACATGAAATTCAAAACTTCCTTCTTTATACTATAAAGATTTTTTTTGTCAGAAACTTAAAAAATAAACCCTCCTCCTTCCTGAGTGCACCCATCTCTTGATTTATGATCATAATTCGTTTGATGACAACTGTTTGTAAGTTGAGAACTCACAAATGAAAAATAAAATTCCCAATAATTTCAATGTACAAAATCCTGATTGGTTCCCGACTCCCACAAAAGTCACCCAATATTTTTTCCACATTTATTGGAATACTATAATAATATAATAATATTACAACCTTAATATCTGTATGTATAATGATCATACAGAATCAATGATAAACAATTAAACGATTCTTTGTTTAGTGAAAATGTTCATAAATTGAAAACTACCAGTAGGTATAAATTTAAATGGTGTATTTAAGCCAAAATGCATAAGTAAGTTCATAAATCAGGGGATAAGTGTACTAACATTTTAGTTTTTCATTCATTCATTTACTTCCACTACAAAGATTGTGTCATTGGCCCATTCCAGGACAGTTGCTCAAGGCAGCTTGTCCTTATTATTCACATTTTAGTTTTTAAAAAAATAAAGCCAATAATACTGAAACTAAAACCAGAAAAAAGATAAAGCGGCTATTTAGCGGCCTTAACAATCTTCTGACCATGATTTGTAACAAGTTTCTGCACAGACCCAAGAATTCCAAAGTTGAATTATTTATGGTTGACCACTGGACGTACCCACTGAAATTCTGAAGGAATTTTGAAACATGTAATTTGGCATTTGAAATATTTTCTCCAAAAGAAAAAGTGGCAAATCAGCATTAGAGTAAAAACAGAAAATTTAATGTCTCATTTTTAATTTACCATTTTAATGATATTCTATCTTAAAAAAGAAGAAAAAGAAATTATGATTACTTTCTATTAAATTCTTCTATTTGTATACTGATATCAATAAAACACGCAAATGGACAGCACAACTTTCATCCGCTTGAAAATTTTTTGCTAATATAAATTTATTTCCCATAAAGATAAGCATAACCTCAATGTTCTGAGGTGTACCATAATTTAATGTAATGTTCAACATCTGTAACTAGTGGCTTTCCAGAGGCAAGGCCAATTCTAAACAAGGTTAATAAAAGACTTACGCCCTCTGATTCCTTAGCGAGTGTAGACGTGCAACTTCACCAGAGTATATACGATCATTAGGAACATCAGGATGTTCTGTAAGTCTGTACTGTCTTACACTCACATCTTCACCTGTTGCTTCAATGTCAAAGAATTCACAAACTGCTGGCCAGAATTTGTCTTTCCATGTGATAAAATCATCTTCAATACTGTACCATGAGAAACAAAGTTGTATATATAATTAATAATAATGAATAACTGATAAATAATATTTTAACTAAATTATCACCATTGATTGTAAATTAATATCATAACCCTTTGAAGTATGAAGCTCATTCAAATAATACTTAAATAAATATTCAGTTCCTACACCAAAGAAAACATAATGAAAAATCATGATGTGTATCCATTGCAGAGCAATTGGTCAATTCTGTGCTGATAATAACGTTTTATTCTGAGAACCATATGAAACCCATGAACACATCTGTTGGGCAAAATGCAGTTAAAACATGAAGCAGGTAATGCATATAGTAACCACCCTGTGCTTTAAACAATAATATGAAACTACCAGTTTGTCTGAAAGATTTAAGCAATGGTAAATTGTGATAAAAGTAGCAAAAATGGGATTCTGAAAAATGTATCGATGATATAAATTAGAATTATAAGGATAATAACAAAAGACATTAATAAGAATGGCAAAGCAAGAGTTGTGAGAAGTTGAGGAAAAATCTTATAAACACAAAAGCAATTTATGATCTTGCTGGCTTACATGTTCATTTACTCCACATAAAAATCTGCTATCAAGAAGTATGGACACATGAACAACTAACAATTATATTAACAGAAAATGATCCCCTTACCTTCGACAAGCTGTTAATATTACAAAGTTAAAAAAACTCCTGGTCCAGATGATATCAATATATAATTAATAAAAACTGCATCACCATCCTTTCTCTTAATATTTTTATAATTCCTAAATATATGCTGGAAGTCTAGTTCCATGCCTGATGAGTGGAAATAAGCAGTGGCATTCCCAATATTTTAAATAGGCAACAGAAGAGAGACCCCTCAGGGACCCACATCAGTGGGTACGGGGACTGGCACCCCCGAGGTACCCGAGATACCCAGTGCCTGGGGGCATAGCTGGGCCACCCTACCTCTGGGGGCTGTAAATACGGAGGTCTGACAACCCCACCTTGTAAAAAGCAACTTGTTACAAAATCAAATGAAGCAACTGCCGGATGGACTCATTCACAGCGGACTGGCAAACACCGAGGAAGAATGAATGAGGAAGAATGGAAGATGCTTTTGAAGAAAGCCAGGGCCGCACAGGGCTGTATAGCCAAGGAATGAAGACATCAGACAGGAACTAATATATCTGACCTATGCAAAAGAGAGAGAGAAAATATTAACAAAACTACGTAATATGGACACATCTCAAGAATGCCAACTAATCGAATTCCAGAGAAAGATGCCAACCAGTCAAGAGCTTGAGGGACCAATTTGACTAATCCTGGGATCTGAACGGGCCAAAAGGCCAACCCTAGCAGATGAAGGTGATGCTGCTGACAAGTTTGA
>NW_019059776.1:26384-45240 GCF_000696155.1 Zootermopsis nevadensis | reverse complement strand
AATCTGAATGGGTTCTTTGTTAGTCTGTATTAATTTCATGCATAGTATACAGTTCTTTAAACTGTTATTGTTTGTTTACAGTAAATTCCTCAATTTCTAGCTGTATAATAAGGCACTAAGGCACTAATGGTAATCTCTGAAGCTGGCGTCTGAACCTTCTGTTGCCACTGTAACCATTTAAACCACAGCCAGCTACCATGGTTATCAGTAAATTTTAGATGATTGGAAATATGTACTTTTTCAAGTACACTGACATTCCAAAGGTGTTCTTCATGCCATATAATGTAGGTCACCATTGCATTAATGTGATCTGAGGTAGTAACCACTAAAGACAACCCATGTTATGTAGAAGTGGTAGAAGTTAATGTCAGAAGCTCAGGTGATCAAAAATAGAGCCATGTTATCCTAAGGAATTGGACAATAACCACCAGAGTTCTCAAATCAAATCCTGTACGGTGGATAAAAAGCACCTTTTAAAAGTCTTTCTAAATCCATACCACAGACTGAGTTGAACATTGAGTAAGTTAGATCTTTCCTGTAGACTTAATTAGAGTCACTGAGAAGTATTATCAAGATCACAATATCTTAAAACCAAGGACTTACTTTGCATCATCATCTCCCAAGCCAAGTTCATAAACTCGTGTTGCACCCAGTTCATCCAATCGCTTGTCTACATATTTTGCAACTTCATTGTAATGTTCATAAGTCTTGTTTCCAAGTCCAAATACCTGGAATTGCAGATCAGCATATTCATGGTATAGTTTTAATTTGTTCAAATAGTCCATAAAAATATATTTGTGTGCTGCAGTAAGTGACAGTAGGAGTATGACAATTTAACTCAAGGAGGGAAATTTTAATACCAGCCACAAAGAAAAACAGCATGAGGAATCTCAATTCAAAATTCTGTACCAAGATGTTCCTTTGTTTCAGATACCTTCTTTCCTCTGGCCTATGAACATATGTGAATTCCGCCCACGATTACTGTTTGTTTCTTACATCTTTGTGGTCAACAAGGAGTTCTCATCCATGTAAGGATCTAATTCCTTTACATGCGATTCACATTGCATCTTCTTTGTATCAGTAACAGTACGTATACATTAACTTTACATAAGGATGCATAACGAGATAGACTGACAATTACAAAAAATATTTAATTAATTCTGGTTTATTAAATGGCACTATTGTCACGCCCACCTCAAAAGTTTGCACAGATGCAATGACGTTACTTCTGATTGTATAAAATTAAAAGTATGAGTATGGTTTAGCCTCCAGTGATGTAACATCCACATTAAATTTAATCAAAGTCTAAGAGAATTTTAGGTTCTCATGGTGGTGAGTATGAAGATGGCTGTCTTCTGGGTTATAGCACCATGTAGTCTCGTAAAAGTCTACCAACATTTCAGAGGTCCTTTCCACCTCCATCATTAGATCAATGAGTGGTGGAGGCAACAAAATCTGTTCAGCATTTCTTCAGTTGAAACAAATACAATAAATGAATCTGAATGGGTTCTTTGTTAGTCTGTATTAATTTCATGCATAGTATACAGTTCTTTAAACTGTTATTGTTTGTTTACAGTAAATTCCTCAATTTCTAGCTGTATAATAAGGCACTAAGGCACTAATGGTAATCTCTGAAGCTGGCGTCTGAACCTTCTGTTGCCACTGTAACCATTTAAACCACAGCCAGCTACCATGGTTATCAGTAAATTTTAGATGATTGGAAATATGTACTTTTTCAAGTACACTGACATTCCAAAGGTGTTCTTCATGCCATATAATGTAGGTCACCATTGCATTAATGTGATCTGAGGTAGTAACCACTAAAGACAACCCATGTTATGTAGAAGTGGTAGAAGTTAATGTCAGAAGCTCAGGTGATCAAAAATAGAGCCATGTTATCCTAAGGAATTGGACAATAACCACCAGAGTTCTCAAATCAAATCCTGTACGGTGGATAAAAAGCACCTTTTAAAAGTCTTTCTAAATCCATACCACAGACTGAGTTGAACATTGAGTAAGTTAGATCTTTCCTGTAGACTTAATTAGAGTCACTGAGAAGTATTATCAAGATCACAATATCTTAAAACCAAGGACTTACTTTGCATCATCATCTCCCAAGCCAAGTTCATAAACTCGTGTTGCACCCAGTTCATCCAATCGCTTGTCTACATATTTTGCAACTTCATTGTAATGTTCATAAGTCTTGTTTCCAAGTCCAAATACCTGGAATTGCAGATCAGCATATTCATGGTATAGTTTTAATTTGTTCAAATAGTCCATAAAAATATATTTGTGTGCTGCAGTAAGTGACAGTAGGAGTATGACAATTTAACTCAAGGAGGGAAATTTTAATACCAGCCACAAAGAAAAACAGCATGAGGAATCTCAATTCAAAATTCTGTACCAAGATGTTCCTTTGTTTCAGATACCTTCTTTCCTCTGGCCTATGAACATATGTGAATTCCGCCCACGATTACTGTTTGTTTCTTACATCTTTGTGGTCAACAAGGAGTTCTCATCCATGTAAGGATCTAATTCCTTTACATGCGATTCACATTGCATCTTCTTTGTATCAGTAACAGTACGTATACATTAACTTTACATAAGGATGCATAACGAGATAGACTGACAATTACAAAAAATATTTAATTAATTCTGGTTTATTAAATGGCACTATTGTCACGCCCACCTCAAAAGTTTGCACAGATGCAATGACGTTACTTCTGATTGTATAAAATTAAAAGTATGAGTATGGTTTAGCCTCCAGTGATGTAACATCCACATTAAATTTAATCAAAGTCTAAGAGAATTTTAGGTTCTCATGGTGGTGAGTATGAAGATGTCTGTCTTCTGGGTTATAGCACCATGTAGTCTCGTAAAAGTCTACCAACATTTCAGAGGTCCTTTCCACCTCCATCATTAGATCAATGAGTGGTGGAGGCAACAAAATCTGTTCAGCATTTCTTCAGTTGAAACAAATACAATAAATAGGTTTTAAGCACAACACAGCTGCTTAGTTTATGATGGATTATCTTATCTTCAGCTATAGCTATCCAATTGTACTGAATCAGTTTTAACAGCAGAATTATTACAAGGTCTCTAAACCTTGACTGGAGCATGAGACAACACTTTCTCTGTTGAGCATTTTCTTATCAGAGTCAGCCTGATTAAAAGAGTGTATCAAAATATTTGTGTACTGGTTACATCTATACATTCATATACATAGCAAAATTTGAAAAATGAACCCAGAAGTTTGCAACTTACACCAAGCCCTGCCACTCAACTCTTGCACTGAGTCACTTAAATCCAGTTCAGATTCATATTCAGATTCACTTTTCTGAGATCTGTTTCCTATTAATTCTTCTGATGGTGGTTTCCCCACAAAATGTTTGTATATATATCATTGTTTCCTCATTTTAGTTATGTTTCCAGTCTATTGTAAACTCCTTGATACAAGTACTTTGACCATAAAAAAGTGTTTAATCTTTATGCAGTATCCTAAACTACCATTTAATTCATCCCTCTTAGGTTACGCTATTTTTCCGAAAATTTTCTATTCATTATTTGAAATGTATGCCACACCATGTCTTACAACAAAACAAATATATTGAATTTAATACTTTGTGTTGTTCTGAAATGCATGCAAGACAATTACAGATTTTCAGTTGAAAAATATCAACCATTTCCTGACTTTGTTCTCTAAATTCCACAACAACCCCTCCTTTCTGATGTCATTGCTACCAGACATTTACATTTCATTTGAAATGATTTATTAGTTATTGTTATTTTAAGACATTTTATGACACTGCTGCACACTTTGGTTTCATAACATTTTCAAACATTAGTTTTTTACATTTATTTGAGTCAACTTTCTTTTCTCTCTTCAGAAATATATTCAATGGTATGTATTCTGTTTATGAACTGAATCAGAATTTACAATTATAATTACAAATATTAATTCATGATCTGGTATAGGATGCAATGTCAATATGGCCTGTGGGCCAAAAATTGAAATGGGGACCTCCAAAACATGAAGTAGAACCATTAATCATTCATCAACAAGGTTCACTTTATGGATTAACTTTCTCCACTATGAATTCCCATGAGCCGTAAATACTTACAGCATAATTAAGACCTGTAAGATCTGTATCACCATTCTGAAGCCACTCGTAAAACTCCATTGCATTATCAGTAGGATCTCCCTCGCCATAAGTAGCTAAGCAAAATACAGCCAGAGAATTGGGTATGTCCTTCAGGTTTGTAAGTTCTTCCTGTAAGAAGCAAAGCAGAACTTACAGAATTATAAAGGCTGACCAATATTTTCATACTTGATGCTGAGTCCTGAAAGTGGTACACTCTACCAGTCAAATACATTTGATAAAACATTGAAATAGTGCTTAGCATTAAACCCAAGAAGAACAGCATGGTGGTATAATCTGTTTAGGTAAAAATTAAATGTGGGGAATGTGATATAACATAATTCTAATAATACTTGGACTTGTACACAAATGAAAATTATGTATGTGCATAAAAACATATGCACAGTTACATATCTGAAATCTTTCATGTTGTAGGATTTATCAATTTTGTACTAAGTTTATTTATTTTATTATCATGATTAAAGGGTTTCTTAAATTATTCATTAACGGAGATTAAGTGGCATGAAATTAGAGCTATAAAAATCAGTACATAGGCGGGTAATAAGAATTTGGGACAAAGAGTGCCTCATGTTAAATTATTAACACAGTTTTTGCGTGCAAGTTGCTTCTTAATTTACTAAAGCATGGAGGGGTGTGTAGGGTGGAAATGCCAGGCCCAGTGAAAGTTTCAACCAGATTCCTCATTCACGCAAGGAAGAAATAATAACTACATTTTGAATTTGTTATTACAATTAACTCAAGACAAATGAAAACATTTCCGTAAATATGTAATCAAACCAACTAAGAAACAGTTGCATTGCATGCAAATGAAAGTATTCAACTTCTGATGAAATAGCCAGGGTAAATGTGAATTTCAGTTTCTTCACACATAAATTTTCTATGACAAAGTGTTTTTATCTGCATGGAAGCAATGCATTTCTGACAAAAAGATGAAAACTATGTAACTCTACATACCAATGTATAACTGGCTTTTGGGTAAGAGCTGCATCAGATATTTGCTGTTAACCAACATTTTGGCAAACACTGCACCACCTTGAAAATGGCAACTGCAATGATTGCCAGAATGTTGGTTAACACCAAATATCAACCGCGGCTCTCAACCAAAAGCCAAAGTTGTACACTGAACTTGACCTACAAAAATCTACATACCATATCACATTCCTCAGGATCAGCTACCATGCCTTTAAGATGATAGCGAATACCCTCTTTGGCAAGTCTTCCAGCAAATTCTTCGCCAGTACCAGTTTGGCTTCCATAGAATACAACCAAACTCCTTCCAGAGCTTTTCAGTTTCTTGATGAATGAGTTGTCTGTAGATTGAGTTCCAAGATTTGTTGGTCTGAAATTAATGACCATATTATAAATATAAAACAATAGAACATTTTTAAACAAAATTAATTATAGATATCTGGATTTCATGGCATTTCAATGCTAACGTGGATCATGTCTTTTGGGTGATGGCACCATGTAAATGTATGCTGTATTGATAATGTTCTGGAGGTCCTTAATGTCTTCATCTCTGCCTTGGAGATCACATCATACCAAAGATCAATGCTTGATAGATGTGCACCAATTTCAAGGCCTAAATTTCACACGTGCCCAGTAACCTGAATGGAAATATTAACTGTCACAATAGATGTGAATATTACCTACATCCAAGATTGATATAGAATTGCTAGGGGTCTGGAAATAAATTGAGGAGGTATTATGATACATTCCAGACACTGCTCTTGCCACCCTATAATTTTGTGTAGCCTGTGATTCAAATTCTACATATTATTTTATAGTTCTGTATCTGGTATATTATAGGACATAAGGTATAAATTAAATATATGACAATATTCCAACCACTGTAGAGGCACAATGAGAAATAAATAAATTTTTAACAGACATTATACAGCTTTACACACAGACCTTTCAAGTCATTTCATGTCAAATCAACAAGCTTTAGAGGGAAAATTTTCATGACCATCTCTGATTCTAATAACATTTTGCAAGCTTGTTGGATTGCCTTAGGAAATGACATGAAATTTCACCCTCTTGTGTCCATTAATAGCAGAAATTTTAAGTTTTCCTTCAGTTGCCCCTTGTTCTGATTCACTGAAATGCTTCTAAGTCTGGTCCTAATCAAGAAAGAGATCTCACTTGTATGTCAACTGAAAGCAATTAAGTAGGGTTTTCATTTAGTATGCAATTCAAAATATTTTTGGGCACATTAGCAGTTTGACCTTTATTTTTTTGTGAAAAACCTATCTCCAGATTTGACCAAGTTTTTTCCATGTCATCATTTCAATATATCTTAAGACAGTATCATGTTGGGACATTTAAGTGATGAGAAGGTAATTTTTTCTGTTAGTGGTCTGATGCTACACTGAATGGTTAGGCATGATAAGTCATGTTGTGACCTTTACAAACTTGATGTAGGGCGTCATGACTCATCCAGCCTTCTGGTTCACACCAGATTCCAGTAGAATTAAGTTGTTGTTTGTTTGTTTGTTTGTTGGTTGGTTTTTTTTCTCCTGGCAAGTTCTGTAGTGATTTTGAAAAGGGCAAAATTTATTTTTATTTTTGAAAAGTTTAAAATTGCTGTAAGTGCTACAAGTATCAAAGAACTGTTTTAAAACTGTATTGTGATCCCTTGAATGTCAGTCATACTGCAAGTTCCTAGAAAAACCAGAGATTTGTACTGGACTGGATGATGAAAAAGGTTCCCAGTGTTGAGAATGGACAAAGAGTCTGTGATTAATGTAGGAAAACTATTGCAGATTTGCCCAAAAACAGCTGAAAGAAAAATTTGACATAACAGGAGAAAAATATGAAAATGTTCAAACTTTGATAGTTCTTCCAAAGTACTGATCAATTTGGAAGATCCAACACGTGTTCAAAGCCTCAAATTATAATTTATATGGTTCTGACTTCCAAGAAATTAGTGGCTGAGAAAGAAATTTCGTCAAACCTAAAAGTAAAACGAGGCAAAGTGCTGCCTCCCACAATAGCTGAAAAGGTGAAACAGTTTTTGTGTCTGATGAAATCAGTAGGACCATACCAGGGACAAAATATTATGCTTCTGTTAACTCAGTAGCCTACTAAATTTTTAATAAACAGAATCATGATAAGTTGCTAGGTTTTTAAACGTTTGTAGAGTTAAAAGGAAAAAAGTAAAGCTGTCCCACTATACGCCATGTAGGCACTTGGGGGAGAGGTATAGCTCCTAACCATTCTTGACCTCGGCACTAGAAGGGAGTGAGTGGTCAGCATCATTTCGTGGCCGCGCTTTACCCCCAGGAAAGGACCCCGGTACCTATTGGATAAGAGGCTGGGTGGGCCTCAAGGCCAGTCTTGATGCAGAGGCTAGAGGAAAAATTCTCTGCCCCTGTCAGGGATCAAACCCTGATCATTCAGTCCGTAGCCAGTCACTACACTGACTGATCTACCCCAGTTCACAAAACTGTGTTAGCTGGAGTGGGTGGTACACATGTAGTTTGTGTATGTACCATTCATCAGAATGTGAAATTTATGATTTCAGGCACAAAATTATACAGTTTGACTGAAAAGCAAAATTATTTGTATGTGCTTACAAAATAGATCCAGAAACTGCAATGAGTCACACACATTAACAGTGAAAGGGAATCCTGAGAAACCAGAAACCAGGTTTTGCACACTGTAAATAGCCAAAAATAAAATTTATTACAAAAATTAAAAACTAATTTTAATATTTTAATGAATAGGATTGCCAGGTTTCTCTTTTGCCTTTCTCACTGATGTTGCATTACCTATGTAGCTTGCTGTAATCTTTAATCCATGTAACCAACAACAATGTGCCCTCTCATTTGACGATGTATAGTCTGCGGTACTGGAAAAGTGTCGTTAAATAAACTATAAATAAATAAATAAATAAATAAATAGAACATGTAATTTAAAAAAATGCATTACATCCACCCAATCATGTCCCAACATTAAATTTTAAAAAATTACCTAAGGAATTGCAAAATGTTTTGGGAAAAAGTAACAAATCTGTCTATATGTTTTGTCATAAATTAAGGTCTAATGTCAAAAGTTAAGGTCAAAATGTTAATGTAACCCAAAATATTATGAGTAGCATACCAAATGAAAGCTCCACTTAGGAGCTTTTAATTGGTAAAATAAATACTTCGCTATCATAATTTTGACCATTTATAAGCATTTTAGTGAATCTGACCTAAAAATAATCCTTTGACCCTAGTATGGGAGTTCTAAAGATCACTAAGAAACATATCTCTAACAGACTGCAGAAAATTGGTAGATGTAACACAAACAGTGATGCTGTGATGATGTCATGTACACTGTGTAATAATTTGAACTTACTGCATGAAATACGATTTATCGGTTGTTGGTACTCCTGACTGTTGTCTATTCTTGAGAAACCACCAGCCTCCAATACCCAATAATGAAACTAGAAGCACCGAATCTGAATGGGTTCTTTGTTAGTCTGTATTAATTTCATGCATAGTATACAGTTCTTTAAACTGTTATTGTTTGTTTACAGTAAATTCCTCAATTTCTAGCTGTATAATAAGGCACTAAGGCACTAATGGTAATCTCTGAAGCTGGCGTCTGAACCTTCTGTTGCCACTGTAACCATTTAAACCACAGCCAGCTACCATGGTTATCAGTAAATTTTAGATGATTGGAAATATGTACTTTTTCAAGTACACTGACATTCCAAAGGTGTTCTTCATGCCATATAATGTAGGTCACCATTGCATTAATGTGATCTGAGGTAGTAACCACTAAAGACAACCCATGTTATGTAGAAGTGGTAGAAGTTAATGTCAGAAGCTCAGGTGATCAAAAATAGAGCCATGTTATCCTAAGGAATTGGACAATAACCACCAGAGTTCTCAAATCAAATCCTGTACGGTGGATAAAAAGCACCTTTTAAAAGTCTTTCTAAATCCATACCACAGACTGAGTTGAACATTGAGTAAGTTAGATCTTTCCTGTAGACTTAATTAGAGTCACTGAGAAGTATTATCAAGATCACAATATCTTAAAACCAAGGACTTACTTTGCATCATCATCTCCCAAGCCAAGTTCATAAACTCGTGTTGCACCCAGTTCATCCAATCGCTTGTCTACATATTTTGCAACTTCATTGTAATGTTCATAAGTCTTGTTTCCAAGTCCAAATACCTGGAATTGCAGATCAGCATATTCATGGTATAGTTTTAATTTGTTCAAATAGTCCATAAAAATATATTTGTGTGCTGCAGTAAGTGACAGTAGGAGTATGACAATTTAACTCAAGGAGGGAAATTTTAATACCAGCCACAAAGAAAAACAGCATGAGGAATCTCAATTCAAAATTCTGTACCAAGATGTTCCTTTGTTTCAGATACCTTCTTTCCTCTGGCCTATGAACATATGTGAATTCCGCCCACGATTACTGTTTGTTTCTTACATCTTTGTGGTCAACAAGGAGTTCTCATCCATGTAAGGATCTAATTCCTTTACATGCGATTCACATTGCATCTTCTTTGTATCAGTAACAGTACGTATACATTAACTTTACATAAGGATGCATAACGAGATAGACTGACAATTACAAAAAATATTTAATTAATTCTGGTTTATTAAATGGCACTATTGTCACGCCCACCTCAAAAGTTTGCACAGATGCAATGACGTTACTTCTGATTGTATAAAATTAAAAGTATGAGTATGGTTTAGCCTCCAGTGATGTAACATCCACATTAAATTTAATCAAAGTCTAAGAGAATTTTAGGTTCTCATGGTGGTGAGTATGAAGATGTCTGTCTTCTGGGTTATAGCACCATGTAGTCTCGTAAAAGTCTACCAACATTTCAGAGGTCCTTTCCACCTCCATCATTAGATCAATGAGTGGTGGAGGCAACAAAATCTGTTCAGCATTTCTTCAGTTGAAACAAATACAATAAATAGGTTTTAAGCACAACACAGCTGCTTAGTTTATGATGGATTATCTTATCTTCAGCTATAGCTATCCAATTGTACTGAATCAGTTTTAACAGCAGAATTATTACAAGGTCTCTAAACCTTGACTGGAGCATGAGACAACACTTTCTCTGTTGAGCATTTTCTTATCAGAGTCAGCCTGATTAAAAGAGTGTATCAAAATATTTGTGTACTGGTTACATCTATACATTCATATACATAGCAAAATTTGAAAAATGAACCCAGAAGTTTGCAACTTACACCAAGCCCTGCCACTCAACTCTTGCACTGAGTCACTTAAATCCAGTTCAGATTCATATTCAGATTCACTTTTCTGAGATCTGTTTCCTATTAATTCTTCTGATGGTGGTTTCCCCACAAAATGTTTGTATATATATCATTGTTTCCTCATTTTAGTTATGTTTCCAGTCTATTGTAAACTCCTTGATACAAGTACTTTGACCATAAAAAAGTGTTTAATCTTTATGCAGTATCCTAAACTACCATTTAATTCATCCCTCTTAGGTTACGCTATTTTTCCGAAAATTTTCTATTCATTATTTGAAATGTATGCCACACCATGTCTTACAACAAAACAAATATATTGAATTTAATACTTTGTGTTGTTCTGAAATGCATGCAAGACAATTACAGATTTTCAGTTGAAAAATATCAACCATTTCCTGACTTTGTTCTCTAAATTCCACAACAACCCCTCCTTTCTGATGTCATTGCTACCAGACATTTACATTTCATTTGAAATGATTTATTAGTTATTGTTATTTTAAGACATTTTATGACACTGCTGCACACTTTGGTTTCATAACATTTTCAAACATTAGTTTTTTACATTTATTTGAGTCAACTTTCTTTTCTCTCTTCAGAAATATATTCAATGGTATGTATTCTGTTTATGAACTGAATCAGAATTTACAATTATAATTACAAATATTAATTCATGATCTGGTATAGGATGCAATGTCAATATGGCCTGTGGGCCAAAAATTGAAATGGGGACCTCCAAAACATGAAGTAGAACCATTAATCATTCATCAACAAGGTTCACTTTATGGATTAACTTTCTCCACTATGAATTCCCATGAGCCGTAAATACTTACAGCATAATTAAGACCTGTAAGATCTGTATCACCATTCTGAAGCCACTCGTAAAACTCCATTGCATTATCAGTAGGATCTCCCTCGCCATAAGTAGCTAAGCAAAATACAGCCAGAGAATTGGGTATGTCCTTCAGGTTTGTAAGTTCTTCCTGTAAGAAGCAAAGCAGAACTTACAGAATTATAAAGGCTGACCAATATTTTCATACTTGATGCTGAGTCCTGAAAGTGGTACACTCTACCAGTCAAATACATTTGATAAAACATTGAAATAGTGCTTAGCATTAAACCCAAGAAGAACAGCATGGTGGTATAATCTGTTTAGGTAAAAATTAAATGTGGGGAATGTGATATAACATAATTCTAATAATACTTGGACTTGTACACAAATGAAAATTATGTATGTGCATAAAAACATATGCACAGTTACATATCTGAAATCTTTCATGTTGTAGGATTTATCAATTTTGTACTAAGTTTATTTATTTTATTATCATGATTAAAGGGTTTCTTAAATTATTCATTAACGGAGATTAAGTGGCATGAAATTAGAGCTATAAAAATCAGTACATAGGCGGGTAATAAGAATTTGGGACAAAGAGTGCCTCATGTTAAATTATTAACACAGTTTTTGCGTGCAAGTTGCTTCTTAATTTACTAAAGCATGGAGGGGTGTGTAGGGTGGAAATGCCAGGCCCAGTGAAAGTTTCAACCAGATTCCTCATTCACGCAAGGAAGAAATAATAACTACATTTTGAATTTGTTATTACAATTAACTCAAGACAAATGAAAACATTTCCGTAAATATGTAATCAAACCAACTAAGAAACAGTTGCATTGCATGCAAATGAAAGTATTCAACTTCTGATGAAATAGCCAGGGTAAATGTGAATTTCAGTTTCTTCACACATAAATTTTCTATGACAAAGTGTTTTTATCTGCATGGAAGCAATGCATTTCTGACAAAAAGATGAAAACTATGTAACTCTACATACCAATGTATAACTGGCTTTTGGGTAAGAGCTGCATCAGATATTTGCTGTTAACCAACATTTTGGCAAACACTGCACCACCTTGAAAATGGCAACTGCAATGATTGCCAGAATGTTGGTTAACACCAAATATCAACCGCGGCTCTCAACCAAAAGCCAAAGTTGTACACTGAACTTGACCTACAAAAATCTACATACCATATCACATTCCTCAGGATCAGCTACCATGCCTTTAAGATGATAGCGAATACCCTCTTTGGCAAGTCTTCCAGCAAATTCTTCGCCAGTACCAGTTTGGCTTCCATAGAATACAACCAAACTCCTTCCAGAGCTTTTCAGTTTCTTGATGAATGAGTTGTCTGTAGATTGAGTTCCAAGATTTGTTGGTCTGAAATTAATGACCATATTATAAATATAAAACAATAGAACATTTTTAAACAAAATTAATTATAGATATCTGGATTTCATGGCATTTCAATGCTAACGTGGATCATGTCTTTTGGGTGATGGCACCATGTAAATGTATGCTGTATTGATAATGTTCTGGAGGTCCTTAATGTCTTCATCTCTGCCTTGGAGATCACATCATACCAAAGATCAATGCTTGATAGATGTGCACCAATTTCAAGGCCTAAATTTCACACGTGCCCAGTAACCTGAATGGAAATATTAACTGTCACAATAGATGTGAATATTACCTACATCCAAGATTGATATAGAATTGCTAGGGGTCTGGAAATAAATTGAGGAGGTATTATGATACATTCCAGACACTGCTCTTGCCACCCTATAATTTTGTGTAGCCTGTGATTCAAATTCTACATATTATTTTATAGTTCTGTATCTGGTATATTATAGGACATAAGGTATAAATTAAATATATGACAATATTCCAACCACTGTAGAGGCACAATGAGAAATAAATAAATTTTTAACAGACATTATACAGCTTTACACACAGACCTTTCAAGTCATTTCATGTCAAATCAACAAGCTTTAGAGGGAAAATTTTCATGACCATCTCTGATTCTAATAACATTTTGCAAGCTTGTTGGATTGCCTTAGGAAATGACATGAAATTTCACCCTCTTGTGTCCATTAATAGCAGAAATTTTAAGTTTTCCTTCAGTTGCCCCTTGTTCTGATTCACTGAAATGCTTCTAAGTCTGGTCCTAATCAAGAAAGAGATCTCACTTGTATGTCAACTGAAAGCAATTAAGTAGGGTTTTCATTTAGTATGCAATTCAAAATATTTTTGGGCACATTAGCAGTTTGACCTTTATTTTTTTGTGAAAAACCTATCTCCAGATTTGACCAAGTTTTTTCCATGTCATCATTTCAATATATCTTAAGACAGTATCATGTTGGGACATTTAAGTGATGAGAAGGTAATTTTTTCTGTTAGTGGTCTGATGCTACACTGAATGGTTAGGCATGATAAGTCATGTTGTGACCTTTACAAACTTGATGTAGGGCGTCATGACTCATCCAGCCTTCTGGTTCACACCAGATTCCAGTAGAATTAAGTTGTTGTTTGTTTGTTTGTTTGTTGGTTGGTTTTTTTTCTCCTGGCAAGTTCTGTAGTGATTTTGAAAAGGGCAAAATTTATTTTTATTTTTGAAAAGTTTAAAATTGCTGTAAGTGCTACAAGTATCAAAGAACTGTTTTAAAACTGTATTGTGATCCCTTGAATGTCAGTCATACTGCAAGTTTCTAGAAAAACCAGAGATTTGTACTGGACTGGATGATGAAAAAGGTTCCCAGTGTTGAGAATGGACAAAGAGTCTGTGATTAATGTAGGAAAACTATTGCAGATTTGCCCAAAAACAGCTGAAAGAAAAATTTGACATAACAGGAGAAAAATATGAAAATGTTCAAACTTTGATAGTTCTTCCAAAGTACTGATCAATTTGGAAGATCCAACACGTGTTCAAAGCCTCAAATTATAATTTATATGGTTCTGACTTCCAAGAAATTAGTGGCTGAGAAAGAAATTTCGTCAAACCTAAAAGTAAAACGAGGCAAAGTGCTGCCTCCCACAATAGCTGAAAAGGTGAAACAGTTTTTGTGTCTGATGAAATCAGTAGGACCATACCAGGGACAAAATATTATGCTTCTGTTAACTCAGTAGCCTACTAAATTTTTAATAAACAGAATCATGATAAGTTGCTAGGTTTTTAAACGTTTGTAGAGTTAAAAGGAAAAAAGTAAAGCTGTCCCACTATACGCCATGTAGGCACTTGGGGGAGAGGTATAGCTCCTAACCATTCTTGACCTCGGCACTAGAAGGGAGTGAGTGGTCAGCATCATTTCGTGGCCGCGCTTTACCCCCAGGAAAGGACCCCGGTACCTATTGGATAAGAGGCTGGGTGGGCCTCAAGGCCAGTCTTGATGCAGAGGCTAGAGGAAAAATTCTCTGCCCCTGTCAGGGATCAAACCCTGATCATTCAGTCCGTAGCCAGTCACTACACTGACTGATCTACCCCAGTTCACAAAACTGTGTTAGCTGGAGTGGGTGGTACACATGTAGTTTGTGTATGTACCATTCATCAGAATGTGAAATTTATGATTTCAGGCACAAAATTATACAGTTTGACTGAAAAGCAAAATTATTTGTATGTGCTTACAAAATAGATCCAGAAACTGCAATGAGTCACACACATTAACAGTGAAAGGGAATCCTGAGAAACCAGAAACCAGGTTTTGCACACTGTAAATAGCCAAAAATAAAATTTATTACAAAAATTAAAAACTAATTTTAATATTTTAATGAATAGGATTGCCAGGTTTCTCTTTTGCCTTTCTCACTGATGTTGCATTACCTATGTAGCTTGCTGTAATCTTTAATCCATGTAACCAACAACAATGTGCCCTCTCATTTGACGATGTATAGTCTGCGGTACTGGAAAAGTGTCGTTAAATAAACTATAAATAAATAAATAAATAAATAAATAGAACATGTAATTTAAAAAAATGCATTACATCCACCCAATCATGTCCCAACATTAAATTTTAAAAAATTACCTAAGGAATTGCAAAATGTTTTGGGAAAAAGTAACAAATCTGTCTATATGTTTTGTCATAAATTAAGGTCTAATGTCAAAAGTTAAGGTCAAAATGTTAATGTAACCCAAAATATTATGAGTAGCATACCAAATGAAAGCTCCACTTAGGAGCTTTTAATTGGTAAAATAAATACTTCGCTATCATAATTTTGACCATTTATAAGCATTTTAGTGAATCTGACCTAAAAATAATCCTTTGACCCTAGTATGGGAGTTCTAAAGATCACTAAGAAACATATCTCTAACAGACTGCAGAAAATTGGTAGATGTAACACAAACAGTGATGCTGTGATGATGTCATGTACACTGTGTAATAATTTGAACTTACTGCATGAAATACGATTTATCGGTTGTTGGTACTCCTGACTGTTGTCTATTCTTGAGAAACCACCAGCCTCCAATACCCAATAATGAAACTAGAAGCACCACATCCAACACCCCAAACATCGGCTCTTCCATCAACTGTTCTGCTCCTACCGTAGGTTCAACTTCCATTGTTGTTCCTGGAACAAAAATCCAAAAATCATATCCATTTCCACTGCTTCCACATAGACGAAAAATTCCACAAAACAATACTTTTAATTTATGTCAGATTGTAAGGCAATTTCATCTATGAAAATAATGTTCTGCCTTTAAAATAACTTGTTCTTATTTTTATATGCATGTTTATATACAAGTTACATAAGAACTGTCAAGCTGTTTCTTAAAAGTTGAATAATGCTGACAACAGAACACTGCCAAAATAAGAAGCAAAGGTTATGAAACTCAAAATTACTCAGCATGTTTGTCATATTTTAACGTATTTAAGTCGATATATCTTGAATAACTCTAGTGCCAATTTCTGTATGGTAATAAAGAGAATTGGCAACATACCATTTTATAATTAAAACCCTGATCATTCCGTCCATAAGTTCTTTTACTGGATGAATTATCAAACCCTATCCAGAACCAAATAAATTCTGTCTACACTCTGGCATCCTACATCTTTAAGATAAACTTACACATGAAGCTTTCTGTCTTCTGGGTTGTTGCGCTGTGTAATCTGGTCGATGTTAACCAACGTTTCGGAGGTCATATTGCCTCCGTCATCAGGGCGATGAGTATGAAGCTTTATGTCTTCTGGGTTGTTGCGCTGTGTAATCTGGTCGATGTTAACCAACGTTTCAGAGGTCATACTGCCTCCGTCATCAGGGCAAACGCTGGTTAACACCGACCAGACTACACAGCGCAACAACCCAGAAGACAGAAATCTTCATACTCACCGCTGTGAAAACCTCAAATCTTACAAACTTACATGTATTTTTCAACTAAGTCTAGATCTCGTAAGTGACTTATTCCCTTCATGTTTTAAAACTAAAACGTTATATTTGTTTTTCATTCCCACTTTGTGTTGCTACATGTCCCACAAATTTAATTTTCCTTGATTTGATACCATTAGTATCTAGGTCTGCCCACAATGCTCGACATTTACCTTGATTTGATACCATTAGTATTTAGTAAAATTATGAAGCTCCTGTCGAGCATTGTGGGCAGACCTAGAAGGAGATGGGAGGATAATATGAAGTTGGCTGTGAGGGTGGAAAATGGATGGAGTTGGCTCAGGATGGTGTCCATTGGCAGGACTTGGTGTTGTCAGTATTGGACCTGCGGGTTCAATAGTGGTATGGCATGAGGCATACTGGCTTCTTACCCATGGGGTCTAAAAATCAAATTCTGGTCAAGTCAAAATATTTTTCTTTCTTTCTTACAGTCACCGTGCTTTTATGTTATGTACAAGATATTCACATTTTCTGAAAATCTATAACCGTACATAATTTTATGATCCTACGGCAAGTGGCACAAGTTTGTTCATCCATCATGAAGAAAAGTACAGTTTCAGGATAGTCCCTAATGGCATAACATCCACATCAGATTTATCAAAATCCATCCAGTGGTTCTCGAATTTAATGACGCAGACTGACAAACAGACCAGACAGAAAGTTTACCGACGTTTCAGGGACCTATTGATGGAGGCAGCAAGGACCTCTGAAACGTCGGTAAAGTTCTACCAGACTACACGGCGCAACAGCCCAGAAGACAGCCATCTTCTAAAGTTAAATTCATACAAAAAAAGGAAATTATGCGTTCAAACCTTGGCCTTTGAAGCAGAAATGATCATTAACCAATTAAAATGCACAGATTTTAACTACACTCGTCATTTGGCAACCAAAAACATTAATTTATATATAAAACTGAAATTGTGTGAATATGTGTGAAAAGTATGTTCACTTATAGCCTAAGAATATACACACCGTTTTGCACCAAACCTGGCATAATTATTCTTTGAGACCAGGAATAGATTTTAGAAAGGGCAAAACTCTTGAAACTCTGAATTCTAGCCTGAGTCACGGCGGTTCCTGTAGCACGGAAACCAGGCACGAGAGAAGAACGGCGCCAAGACTCAGGTTGTTTGTTCAGGATAGGAGATAGCAGAAATAAGGACCAGAACCCCCAAAACTGTTCTGTGTTCGAGTCCTGGCGAAGATGGTTTATGTAGTTCGGAAACTAAGCACAACAGAAAACGGCGCCAACATCAAATTGGTTTATTTCGGCGAGCAGACCACAGAAACAACGGTCACTCCAAACCTTGTAAACCTGTCCGAGGTTCGAGTCCCGTGTAGATGGTTTCTCTAGCTCGAAAACTACGCGATACAAAAATTACCCCAATGTCAGAGTTATTTGTTTCGGCGAGGATATTACAGGAGCAAACCCACAGGCCCGTAAAACTGCCATGGGTTCCGCTGATGATTTCTTCTGTACTAATCTCTTCACAGGGTAAGACCAATGTAATTTGTTTTAGCGAAGAGACTAAAGGATTAAAGTCACAAACACGAAATCCACTACCACAAATGACAACTCATGCCATGCATCTGAATACAAAAGAGCAGGTGAATAGGATGAATATAACTAACAAACTAGATGGCTAACCGAACCCGAAGGTTCATCACCGAATTAACCAAAGCCCTCCATCAGACCCTGTCCTGGGCGAGCAAAATCCAGTCCCCTTCAACTCCTATCTCCCATAGATCCAGCCTGACATTATCCTCCCATCTACGTCTAGGTCTCCCCAGCGGTCTCTTCCCCTCAGGCTTCCCCACCAATACCCGGTGCACACTTCTTGTCCCATCCATGAGCGCTACATGCCTCGCCCATCTCATTCTTCTCGACTTAATCACCCTGACAATATTGGGGGAGGAGTATAGATTTTTAAGCTCATCATTATGCAGTTTTCTCCAGACCCCATCGTCTTCTCTCCTAGGCCCAAATATCCTCCTCATCACCCTATTCTCAAACGGTACGATCAATATATACCACATATTATAAGAAAGTAAATATAACTAGAGAAAACCTATACAATCATTCATAACTATTACTTTCCAGTACCAACAATTGACGCAATATTTTAGGCCAAATAACAATAAAGTACATCATACCTAGCACTGCAGAAAATGGTCCACGTTGGATTTGAGGTTTTCACGGCGGTGAGTCCGAAGATGGCTGTCTTCTGGGTTGTTGTGCCGTGTAGTCTGGT
>NW_019059775.1:536111-566528 GCF_000696155.1 Zootermopsis nevadensis | reverse complement strand
TTCATTTGTTTGTTTGTTCTTGTATTTTGTAATTTTTTACCTTTATTATTATTGAAATGAATTTAATTATTTATTATATCTTATCCTGTACTCTGGTTTAGTGCTTGGCTGTTGTCAAGCACTTAAATAATTGAATTGAATTGAATTATTAGTTGCTCTTAATTTCTGGTGTAAGCGAAGATCACCTCACGGGATCCGTCCGTGTCTGCCCCATTGTTGGACCACATTGTTGATCAATAGTTGATTCATTGTTGTTTCAGTGACCTCGGATGACCTAAGATACTATTGTCGCCTTTACGATGACTAGCTTTATCTTCCATGGCTTCTTTACTGACGTCAGTTCCCATGTGACGTGTCGTGAAAAGGTCAAATATCACAACGAAATTACAAGATGGTCGAAAAGTCACGCAAACCAAATTAAAATATGTATTTAAGGTTGAAATTCAATACAGTTCGATTGGGCTAATTAACACGTGACGTAATCTGCTCGTGCTAGTCCTTCAATTGTCTTCAGACTGTCGAAGTGCAGGATTCTTAAATAACTTGCCAAAATGAGTTTAGGGACATATTTCCCGATTGTCCGTGACAAAAGAAGCGTGTAAGGTAGAAAGCGGTGGACGTTTCGGGCACTTAATATATAACATTGTAGGATTTGAGTTTTTCACGACGGTGAGTCCGAAGATGGCTGTCTTCTTGATATAACATTATTTTTTATTAAATGATTTCAATGTTATTTATTTTTTGACAAATAGAACGTGTCAGGAATGGGTTGCGTAAATTTTGGATCATCCTATAGAAGCCGATAACACAACACTCTGTTAGGTTGGCAGTCCGTATAGACAACAAGTTTTATGATTATAATCTCGATGTTTATTAAAATTCAATATATGTTTCGACCTTAATAGCTCATATTCAGGTGGTTCTTTTTAAGTGGTCGAAACTAATATGAATTATAAATCTTACTGGGTCCGTGTGATTGTTTTACAACTATTCGAAAAATGATGTACCTGGAAACAGGAAGTTTGACTTGGCTTCTTCTTAACTTGTTGGTTAAAATACCAGAATGTTCAATCTGCCTGAGAGCTAAAAGCCCTTCAGTTTATTAATCTTGGAGGCACAATTAAGATTTTTTGAGGGAATTTTTATTGATATTTGTTGTTACGTGATCAGTGAGCAGGGGATTGTCATGTTGAATGAATCCTGGGTTGACTATGTCGAAGGAGATGGCGTGGAATTTTGCGACAGCTAAAATTTCTCAAAGACAAAACATATCTGCCATTAGTTTCATTGTAACTTGGGTTTTTCCTCGCGTATTATTGATGTATGACTAACGTAAAGTATATACACTGTCATACGTCCCTTGTTAGGAAAAATAAACTAATATTCTAACATATATCCAGATGCACGTTCGTTCATATACTGTTTAAACACGTTTTGTAAAACGTGTCTAAATAAATTTAACGTTTTACCGTGTTTAAAACGCGTTTTAATTAATTTTACGTATAAACGCGTCTTCGTTAACCCGTGTTAAAAGAAAACCAAGTAATTAACTAGTTAAGTAAATGAATCACACTAAGTACGCGTTAGTGTCCTAGTTCTGAAGTTGCCCGGTGAACAAGACGGAGCGCTACACAACTATTCAGTATAAGGACTCTGATCCTTGGCCAAGAGCCATAGATTCATCACGTCACGTGACACACATCGGTCGTTTCCTTGAGAGTGTCGAATTGCATCTCTGCCTCTCCTTCATCTCGTCACTTCCATTTTGGTTCCTCGATGGTCATTAACCTGCGAAAACACAGTTTCGAGACATTCTGTGGCTAACCGCGACCATTAAATTAATCACTTGGAAGTTCCAACACATCGAGGACGGAAAAACGCTAAAGATACGCGTGTTCACGGCTAAAAAGTTGGCAACTCTTTGATACACCGGTCGTTCATTCGATTTTTTTTAGGTATGCAAATTATTTAATTATGGAATGTTCTGTTTCACGTCCCATAATTGTGTCTTGTTACAAATTTTATCACGCGCATGCCTACTACGTACTTTTATAATGTGTTGATCTTACGAATTAATGACTAAGGATTAGAATACACCAGTCAAGTATGTCTTCGAAAGGCTTGAAAAATTTGACTTATTGCAGTAAACATTACCTCTATGTGAATTTATCTGCATACGAAGTGCGATCGGAAAGTCTCAAGACTGCGCGTATAAAAACCCGTACACTTATCTCAGGTATTAAATTCATCCATCACCCTCGAAGTAGTTCCCCTGGGAGTGATTTCCAGGGATGCTTCCAGGCTTGGCAGCGGCGCTGGGATCGTTGTGTTCACTCCCAGGGGAACTACTTCGAGGGTGATGGATGAATTTAATACCTGAGATAAGTGTACGGGTTTTTATAGGCGCAGTCTAGAAACTTTCCGATCGCACCTCGTATATTACATACCCGTTCATGCATTAAACTTCTGCCTAGATAACTAGGCGCTGTTAGAGAAAAAGGGAATTAGAGATTGTTTAAACAGATTGCAGTATGGCTGGCTTAGGCGCCACTGGTATCGAATCTTCGTGTTCAGTTAATACAAGCTAAGCTCTGCTAACCTAACCTAACATTACTTTACGCTAGAGTTAAGAAAGCCCCTGTGACGTAGGCTACCTGGTAGGCAAGTGACACCCATGTTCCTGAGTGTAGAATATTGGTCTTTAATACAAAGATATTTTTGAAAAGTCTTTTTTGTTGTCCGATGCTTTGCTGATCCTAATATCGTTATAAAGTAAGTAAAAATTAAAGCTGACCCACTATACGCCCATCGATAGTGAAGTTACGTGAATCGAAACATGCAGTTCAGATAGTCAACTTCAGTAAACCGAGTTTTCGGAACATTCTGTAGGGAACAGACCGTTCATTAAACGTCACTGTCGTCTGGGACTAGTGAACCTTCCTTTCCGGGTTTCCGTATCTTTCCTAATTCTATCTGCGCCATTATGTTCGCGTAGTTGAAACACGCAAGTGAACGGGGAAAATGTCCTTAGCGGCTGGGTAGTTATTTTATCTTTCAATCACAGTTAAAGTAATGATTCCTACTGTCCTGTGACGTATGCGGCCTGGGAGTCACGTGCTGAACTACTAGCAGACCGAAAAACGTCGTGTTTGTTGTAATTTAATGTAAACTTTGTGAGTAATACTTTATGACACAAGAACTATGAAAACCAATAACAAAATTAATAATGATACTACGAACAATGGAGTATGAGACTAATGTTTTTCAATCAGGAATACGTGGGTTATGCCTGATTCTCGCGGAGTATAGTTACCTCGTGATTAGGGTCTGCACTTTTACATAATGCACACATGACAGACATCCCAATTTTGTTCGATAGTTCTCATAAAAACTGTGAATAACACGCAGAATCGATCTGGACACAGAAGCTGTAAGTAAAATCCTTTGTCTCCGGCGGGGATCGAATCCCGATTGTACAGTCTTTGTTAGATGATCGCCCTCTGGTGATGGACTCGGTAACCACCTCTGAAACGTCTGTGACTTCTAAATAGCGGAAGATTCCAGAAGGCAGTCATATTCAGTGTCATGTGGGGTTGCATGCGTCTGAACTGTTTCTGATTCATGGACTGATAAAACAGCAGTGCGTTTTCCGAAACAAGCACGTTACAAAGTATGTGTCATAATAGTCTACAAATCAGCGTATAAACAAGTTAATTTACGACATAATAAAAACTTCTTCAGGTGGTATTAAAATAGAAGACGTCACACACCACCCACACTCGACATTTGCAATTAAAATGCATGCAGTGAGGCATCTGAAATCATTTGTCATATGTCTATCTTTTAAGATCTAGGGCAGGTGTTCCAAAGCTAATTCTGACCTGGTACCACCATATTCGTCATTTCTAACCTATTCGCGGGTCGCAAGGTTGTGATAGTTTGTTGCAAAACGCTAGTAAATTAGTCCTGCTATTACAAATGGGTTCACATAAATTCACTAAGGATTTTTATACATTTTTTTGCGTAAAATTCTTTGTGAAAAAGCATTATCGTCTGGTCATGTTTGTATGTCCGTCTGTCCAGTCGATTTAACTCAAGAACCACTGGATGGATTTTGATTAAATTTGGTGTGGAGGTTCTTATGTTCTGCACGACCTCAAACACGTATTTTTAACATCCTGCGAGTGGTGATAGCAGAATGCCGGATGAGGAAAGTTGTGAGGTTGACATTGAGGTCCTGCGATCTGTTGGCCGAAGTGGGATTTATGTCTTTTAAAGCTCGTTCGGAGATAGGGATTAGCTTTATCGATTAGGCCCAACAGAGTAGGTTTTACCTGAAGACGGAGATAGACTCCCATCTCCGAAACGTCGTGGTTTTTATTGATTTTATTTAGTCTTGGACGGAGGATAATATCCAGTTCTCCTCGGATACGTTAGTACTTCTGAATACCTTCAAGACATATCTACTCTCTTCCTAATGTTAAACCACTATCACTTCAAAATATACCCTCACTCCCAATGAATTTGGAAGTAAACATCATCAGAAGTTACACAACAACAGTAATTAAGTTTTAGTTTATAAGATTATAATTTTTAACTTTTAACTTTACACCTGAAGATGGTTCAATGTAACCGAAACGTGTAGTAAAAAGTTATACCAAATATGTAAATGATATTTTAATATCTTATGTATAATTTTATTTATATACAATTGTGATTAGACGGGAAAAAACACGAATAATTAAATCCAGAGAACAGTTTACTTCAACAACGCACCATCGTCACAAACTTTCAGGATTGAACCAGTTTCTCTAACTTTAAACATTTGAAGTTCCCTTTCGTGGTCTAGGTCTTATCTGCGTCACCCTTTCCGAATTATGTCAAAACCAGTTTACTCGAAAGCGATCGAAACCCATTAAGATTAAGCTTAAGTAAAAGGTGAGCCAAAGAAAATGAACAAAAACTTAAAGTCTATCAGTACAAATGAATTTCTTAAATTGTCGCTGGAACAGTCGAAAGCCTTTCGCGTACCACCGATGGTGTAAAACACTGGTGTTTTCGAATAGTGTTTGTAGGGTCGAACGCATGTGAAACTACAGCGTAGTCGCTATCCCAGTACGACAAACACGAATATGGTATGTTTTGTGGGGTACATTGCCCTCATTTATCGTTTACGCCCCCAGATCGTCTGCATTATGACTAGAACTTCCGGGTACAAACTTCACATTGAACGAAGCTGTTAATTTATACCGGCTTGAAGAGCAGTTTCAGCAGAACGTACTCGGTCAGTATACTCCATACTGGGTGTAGTTGACAGTTCAGATATCAAATAGCTTTGTCAGCTTAGTGATTGGCTGGAACACGAATCAGATCCCGGTACAGACTTTTAAGATTGTCTTCGCTACCACGTTTAGATGGGTTTCCGCAAAATGTCCAGATCCTACCAAATGTTCATTACATTAACGTCAATGGTAAATATGTGTACCACTTGGTTTAGCAATAGCTTTCCATTTTGTGCCTGTGGATTACGTATGATGATGACTGTAAGAAGGGGTTATTTCCTTAACAGCTAAAACCAGTTGATCTTTCAAATGAAGTATTTTCTTGGCGGTACGGGATGAATTATTAGATATTATTTAAACGGGCTTTGCCTTAAAACGTGTTTAAAGCAAATACTGACATTGTCCCAAAGTTGATTTAAATTCATCAAAATTTGTCCCCTTACTGCGGAGGCCACTAAATTACCTGACATCCATAAATTATTATTATTTAGTGTTCTGTCTGACGACAGGTCCATATGAACAGGATCCTTCCATCCTTTTCTCGGACTGGGACCTGTTCATATACGTTCTTGGCAGATGATCCAGAAGTGGTTTGCCATTGCCTTCTTCTGTGTGTGAATGGAGTAATTGTTGGGATGCCACGGAGGAAAACTCCGTGTTGCCTAGACCACGGCCTTGCCCAACACAAGTTATAAATTCGGGCACCGCCGGGAATCGAACCTGAGACCCCAGGATTACAAGGCCAGCGTTCTAACCGCTAGACCACCGTGGCTGTTATCCATCAATAAGTAAATAAAAATTCTGCGGTCCGTATTATCGGGCTTTCACTACCTACCACCTTAACGGCTTCACCGTCATTCTGTACGTATCGGAAGGCAAGAGTAACTTCCAGCATAAAATAAACACGTTCGCGAGTTTCTAAAACATTCTTTACTCCAACACTCCTTTGTTCAACAGAAACTGGTGTTAAAAGGATACTAACTAACTAACTAACTAGATGGCTTACCGAACCCGAAGGTTCATCACCGAATTAACCAAAGCCCTCCACCGGACCCTGTCCTGGGCCAACAAAATCCAGTCTCCTTCAACTCCTATCTCCCATAGATCCCGCCTGAGATTATCCTCCCATCTACGTCTAGGTCTCCCCAGCGGTCTCTTCTCCTCAGGCTTCCCAACCAATACCCGGTGCACACCTCTTGTCCCATCCATGCGCGCTACATGCCCAGCCCATCTCATTCTTCTCAACTTAATCACCCTGACAATACAGGGAATTAGACAGCGGTTTTAAATTGTATGTAGGCGAGTGCAATGATTTCTTCTGGATTGTAACGCCGTGTAATATGGTAGAAGTTTACCACCATCGCCCTGATGACGGAGGCAACAATGTTCTCTGAAACGTCGATAAAAGTCTAACAGACTTAAGTAGGATATGAGGTTCTCACGGAAATGATTATGAAGCTGGTTGTCTTCTGGGTTTTAGCGCTGTGTAGTTTGGTAGAGGTTTACCAACGTCCAAGAGGTCCTTGCTGCCTCTGTCATCAGGGCGATGGTGGTAAACTTCTACCATACTACACGGCGTTACAATCCAGAAGACAGCCATCTTCATTCTGAAACCTAACCTAGAATACAGGCAACTTGTGCTAAGGTCTCAGGTGGAATCAGACATGAACCTACCCTCTTTTGCTGACATGCGCACGAAGTGACTGCGGGCTATAAGTGAAGGGTGTAAGTGTGAATGACTGATGTTAATTATCGTCACAGCAGATGAACAAAGAAAAATTGTACGCACAAAAGAGACGTATTTTCAGTCTGGAAGAATTCTACAAGCCAGGTCGTTTCTCGTTCTAAATGTCATGACATAACGTGTGAGTTTTACAAAGAAACCGGATTTACAGCTTGGGTTTTATCTGTACCCTCGCGTATTTTACCTGTCATAAGTAGAATCATCAACTTTCGTGCTGCCCTCTACAACAACAAAATTAAAGCAAAGTGGTAACTATACGTCCCACCTACACCAGCAATCAATACGTCTTAATTTTGTATTATGTATTATGATTATGAGTGTACAAATAGATTTTTTCATAAACCAGTAATCTTTGTAATAGTAAAATGTTTTGTTTGTGGTATGGGTCTGAATTCTTAATTATTATAATATATTTAAAGGGTTAAATACGGTTTCTTACCCCAAAGAGAGACGTTACTTGCACCGCTGATTAAAATACTCAGACGAGATGGTTTTTAATCAAAAGTTAAGCACATTTATTATGGGTTGGACATACAGCTCGCATGGAATCAGGAATATACTTTTGAATAGTGAAAATGGGGGTAAGTCGTGGAAAACAACAAACTGGTAGATGAAAACATTGATAACAAATTATTTAACTAACTCTCCTGTAGTCAAACCTAAAGGCCGAACGTCAGTACGTGGGAAATCTATATTTCGGCACGGATTTACAGACTTGTCCCCTTCAGATTTGTTTCTTAAACTTGTAATTAATTAGTTTAAGTTCTTGTAGAAGAAATGATGTTTAAAAACTTTTTTTTACAGTCAGGAAATACAAGATATTCATCAACGTATCAAAGTTAAATACGTTCACAAATGCTCCAAGAGTCTGTCTCGAGACAGACTCAATAAATTTGATTTTACGAGCATCGGTCGTAGTGTATTTCTTTAGTGTTGGGATTCTTCCAGGGATGGTGAGTGAGGAAATCTCTAAAACAGCAACACTGAAATAAATGTGCATTTGTATATTGCTGTTCAAATAAGATTTCTTGAATGTTTTATTCGGGTTTAACATACATAAAATCCAACTCTTCCAGATGGTATGCAGCGAAACATTCGGTTACACGTACATTTGTAGAATGAACTGCTGAAATGTTTATGAATAAGTGTACGTACGTACATATAAATAAAAATAAATCTATCAGTGACTCTGTCCACAGTTAGTGAAGTGTATAATTCTTTATTTTTGAACATAAAACTAATGTCACAGAATTGGAGGAGGGTCATTCCCCAGTGGAGACAACGCAGCTTCCAAAAGTATCTGACGCGGAATAATATGGCACTTGGCCTTTTTTGTTTTTTGTGGGGGGGGGGGGATTGGAATGGAGTTGGGTCGCTGCACCGTCATAAACAAAACTGGCTACTGTTTGGTTTTCATAGTCGTTGTGTTTTGAAAAGAAAAAAACATTAATATCGATGGAATTGTTTGGATGGCGTCATAGACCATTGTGGAAGTGGTTCATAAGTGTTTCCTATTTCGCCTTCAGTTTATGCTAAGGCATTGTGACGATACACACAATCCCGAACCTCCGGCTTCAGATAACTTCTTGGCTACTTGTATTTACCGTACGGTAGCCAGGTTTGTTGAAACGGTGAGTAAGCCGAATGCTCGAGGCTAACATAACCGGAGCTACTATACTAACTTACGAACAAACTGGTTTAGGGAACCTGAAGGTTCATCACCGAATTAACAAAAGCCCTCCACCGGTCCCTGTCCTGGGCTTACAACTCCTTTCTCCCACAGGTACCTCTTAATATTACTATACTTCATTACGAATTTAAATACAATACAGAATATTAATTAATAAAAAAGCAACATTTGTGGATTCGTGAAGCTTAAGCGATTAAGGTTTTATAAAAGTAAAAATCTCAGGCTACGTAGCCCAAGGTTGTTCTTTAATTCTTTGAGATTAAATCTCTTCATATTTAACTTTTCGGTCCCCAAATAATTAGCGAAACCCTTCTCATATTTACACATACAGGACTATTTATTTTTTATCAGAATTTTATCAATTGTTAAGGTCTTTAACAAAAGGTAATAAATAATTTAACTGCATTATTAGATATAAATGACCGATTACCTGTTTAATATTTGTAAGAAAGGAGAACCATAGTTACATGATTTTTTTTTTCAAATTTCGCATTACGTTTCTTATGAACATTGACACATGCGATGATGATTCGCCCTTTGTTTGTTTTCATATTAATAATAAAGCATTGGGTTTGGGGGGTAGGGGGTAGGACGGACAATCCATGTCTCTTCACCGTGATGTTCATAACTTTACGAGCTTCTAATAAAAACCGGAAGAAAAAATACGTGTAGCGCGCCTGAACGGTATTTCCCTATCTGTGATCCTACGTACTTTTTGTCGGCTCGCATTATATTTTACATTTCACCGCAAATGGGAAAGATTTTTTTATAATAGGCCTCTTTTTCATTCTTGAGGTAAGACAGGAGTTTCGGGCAGCAATCATCGTGGTTACTTTTCTGTTGCATAGAGTTCAAAATATATTGTGTTGACTGTATTCGGTGTATTTAGTTTATAATCGAGCAATAAATTTCCTAGAGCTCATGAGTTAGCGTAGATGGTCGTAGGATCGAATCCCACTAGAGTAAGAATTCTTTCATTGCTTACAGTTGTAAATATGTTACATATTGTAGGAACAGTAGTAGTAGAGCTGTGATATAAGACCTCACTAACACTTTAAAATCCAGTGGTAACTATATGTACCATTTTTTAATAATCCGTAACTCCGTATTTCGTCCAGAAAGTGTATTTATGGGTTTCCTGTGATTATTTTCTTAAACAACACTAACCAATTCTTGCAGTGCAACATCGTTTCTTAGGTAAAATTGGATTTAAATATTGTTTAGAGAACATTTCACTTCGTAGCGTAAAAATTTACTTCACGCGAGACATCTCTATTTTATTCAAAGTTACCAAGTGAACCGTAATAATTACCAGTGAATTGGTGAATGTATATGAGATGGTAATACGACAAATTAGAAAAGGTTACAAAAAATTAACCCAAATTTAGATAACGCCGATAAATAGTACCCCTGCATGTTTAACTGTGGTTGAATTGGATCTTCACAAAACGAGATTACTGTAATATTCCTGCAGGTGGCGGAAGTGGCCCCGGGTGTGAGCCGAACACAAGCTGGCCTATAAAACAAAAGAAAATCTAATGGAACAACTGCCGGTCACGAAACCCCCGATTCATGACCATTCCAACAAGTATCCTTGGAAGTCAATAACAGAGAAACTAACGACGCTCATGTCTGAACACGTGATCCTTTTGTCATTGTTATTTACGACACGTAAATTCTGTGTAAAAATTAAATGGTTAATCGTGGTAGTAAAACTGTCACTGTACTTTTTATGAATTTGTAAATAAAAACCACATGAGTCAACCTTTTTAAAGAATTGAGCTGTTGATTCCATGGAAATCACGAGGTATAAAGACATCACTTAACACAAGAATCTCACCACTACAAACCTTCATTGTGTGTGGGCAGCCTCTCTGTTCAACTCTAAAACGACATGAGTCCTTGACTCATGCTCGTCACGTAATATTGTTAGGGTGATTAAATCGAGGAGGATGAAGTGGGCTGGACATGGAGCACGCATGGGGCAGGAGTTTTAAAAGGTATTGGTTGCGACGCCTGAGGGGAAGATACCGCTCGGAAGGAACGTTAAGATCGGCCTTAGGGAGATGGGAATCGGTGGAGCGAATTGGATACAGCTAGCTCAGGATAGAGTCCGGTGGCGGGATTTTGTGAACACGGTGATGAACTTTCGGGATCCATATAAAATCGACTTATCAAAGAATTTCCTGCCCCATAGAGTGAGTGAATCATGGATTCATGTCAGTTTTCAGGTGAATGTATAAGGAAAACACTTGACACACCATGAAGAAATCACTGAAACTCACAGCGACTTAAATCGGTCATGTCACCCAAGAGATGAAAAAAGACGATCACATTAGTCGTGTAATGTTCCTTAGATATTGTGTGGGTACTTATAAAAACGAGTCCAAAATAACTATAGCTTATAACTCCTCATCCAAAATGTGTTCGCGAATTATAATTATATCAAAAAATTAAATATATAACAATCATTCTTTTCAAAATTATTAATAAAGCGAAAAATAATAAATAGGATCTTCGCTAGCTTTTTAAATTCTTCACGAAAGTTACTTTTATAAACTCATGCTGTTTCACATAAACAAAATTGTGGTTGTTTAATCAAATTTTGAAAATTTTGAATTAGAAATTTTTAAATTTTAAAAAAAAATTAGACTTATTTCGCGGGATAAAGCGGATGTGATGCCTCCAAATGCACTTTGCAAAGAACGTGTGACATCTTTATTCCAGTAAAAAAAAATACTTTCGAGTTTCATTTATGTACAGTGCTGAGATAATGCCCTTCAATAAATGCCTCGTATGTGTGCGGCAGAATTCTGTATAATATTTAACAGATAAAATTCACGAGCAACATTGTCATGTGTCCTACATATTAGTGCATCAAAGCGTGTGTGTGTGTGGAACGAACCAACAAACAGCAACGAAACTCAATGAAGAGTTTCATGTGTGGGATGGACTATGTATCTGTATTCTGTTCGCATCTTGAGAAAATTAGACACTACTACAGAAAGGCCTGGTTTGGTATCTCCAAGTCAAAAAAGAGAGAAAGAATACGGTCAAGAGAGGTCATTGGATGGAATTGACCTTTATATTTCCTTCTCTTTCATCCTGTATCTCATCTCTTCACTGTTTTCTCAGCTGGATCATATGTCATATGAATCATACGAATCATTTGCATTAACAGCAGGTCATATTCGAATGTGAAACAGTGCCAAATTTCTTATTCTGTCAAGCAACTGCTACCATTTGCCCAAAGTTACTCCCTCTGCTTTTAAACGATACCAAAATGGAGACATTTAGGCCTTGTGGTTCTCGCTTCACTACGCGATTAACGATGCACTTGTTTGCCTAGGCTTACTTGCCATTTTACAATTAATTCCTTACGCACTACAGCACTGTTTCGCCGTTCGCGGGGTTTTACATTCTTGAAAACGCCCGCAGAAGGCAAAACCATGATGCGAGAAGTTAGAGACCTCTTGGGGAAAAATGGTGTTTACGTTAAATCAAAGACACACGAACCATGACACTTAATATGTATAATTAATGTTTAATAAGCATTTAAACTTTATTGTTGGTGTTTATTGGGATGACGTCGGGGTTCCTGGCTAGACGTTGTCGGGGTTATTGAACACAAACAAGGGCAACAACCAGTTATAAAACTGCGAAAAGTGCAGTCGAAGTACATTCGGCTTGTCAGGACACCCTTCTTGGCTTCCTAGTGCACTATCTTTCTTGTGAAGTTTTTTGGAAAAAAGCTGGCCTGCGATATTATACCATTAGTTCATATTTCATATCAAATGTCAGGAATTTCGCATTTGAATGTTGGCGTCCTTGTCTCATAATACAAGCCATCGGCATCCAGTAATTTTAAAACAACGAGCATTAAACGATGGGACGATGAACTGTATGTCGTTCTGTAAAGTGTTTTGCAGCGGTCGATCTTAATATACGATGTGCCTGCCAGTCGATAATAATCGTAGTTCCAGCATGGCGCAGTTTCCGGAAGCTGGTTCCTGCGCACGTCACTACCTTCTCCTCTACACGCACTCCCTCTTAATCAGTGTGAGATGTGAGGTTATGTTACGGAACAAGGGGTTTCGCTCTAGAAAAGTAGTTTCGTTGAGTGCAGTGTATCTGAGCAGAGTATAGGCTTTGAATAACGCTTACGCCACGGCCTTTGGTCGTGCTTAGTAAATTGCAAGACATTACAATTTATAACGTACTTATATTATACATTACCTCACTCAAGAACGGTCTTTATGTAATCAGAGAAGTGGAGAATCCGCCTCTAGCCACGTGACATGATTGGTGGAGAGGAACTTGCACGTGGTTAGCGATGTAAGGTGGACTTTAAGTTTGTGCAACACTGAATTGCGTTATCGTCAACTGACGAGTTGTTTTGTCCAAGATGCTTAAAATTAATTCGTGGAAGGGAGTAAATATATTCATAAAAAGTGTATCAAACGTAATATAATGGTCTGTATAATTATCCGGCCAATATGCGACAGAGTAGGGATATTAAATAATGGTACTATTTCTCGTGAATGCGCGCGCACGAGAGCGGTCTCCCTACAATCGTGTGGTGGGCGGAAGGCGATTTGTTTTGCACGAGTGTGAAAATTGGTCTCACATCCTTAGAGAACATAAATTCAGGTTTTATAACAATATAACGCTGGAGAAAATATTTGGAAACAAGCGAGTGTTAGAATCTTTGTACTCTTTACCTAACTAGGCAAAAATCAAATCAAGGAAGATGGTATTGGATGGGGCGATAAGAATTGTACACAGAATTTTTGTAAAAAAAAAATAGAGGAATAGATCATTTGGAAGACCTCGGAGTAGATGGAATAATATTAAAATATATATCTTTAAAGAACAGGGTGTGAAAACGTGGACTGGGTCATCAAGTCATATATACGTTCCAATGGCGAGACGATAGTTAACTTTCAGGTTACATAAACGCCTTTGAGGTTCACAGCGAACCCTTGTTCACAACAGTTTTTCAACAACAGTCAACATACATCGTAATTATATTTTAATTGAACAGAGAGCCATAATTATTTAATTCCATTTATATACGTCTTCCAATACCATTTCCTTAAATCTCTTGCTATTCGTATATTCTATAAACGAAATAAAATTATTTATTTTAACGTGTTAACTCAACAGCTACAGGAACCAATTATAGAGTCAACACCAACAAAATACAAAAATCTGTTAGACAGCTCATCATATTAAACGGTTCGCCGAGGTTTTGTCAATTGAAAAGGAACTTTTACATACTCAATTCTTTTAATGATAACGTGATGATAAGCGAAGAGTAAATATTTAGAGAATATTTTTCATTTATATTATCAACCAAATGTCGGTTCACATTCGAAAGTACAACCGAGAGAAGGTTGGCAGCACTGTTTCAAATCGCGTGGCGTGGAAATGTTCAGGAAACACACTGCAACTGGTAACTTGAGCCGCGTTTCAATTAACCAGACTTTAATGTGATTTTCTGACGAGCAAATTGAATAGCGTCTCCTTCAGTTACTGTGATCTGTAATACCCTGCAAGCGACATAACTTAATTCGTTTTCTTCGAGAACCGACCCACAACCACAAGCAGCGAAATGGGCCTACTAGAGGCCTATAGGAAATATTACTGTGTTATAACAGCGTAGAAATTGGGAACTGCTAATTCAGAAAAAGTGATAGTGGAACCACGGTTCCGGAGAATTTGACGTAAATACGTCTATACGGAAAGGAAGTTTATATATTGGCTTTATTCTAAATATTTCCTTTATACATGCTTTACAATTGAGATAAGTTTGATTAAGACTTTGCTTATTTAACTTGAATTAGTTACGCTTAAGATGGGTCTGTGGTAGATGAATGTAATGTAAAGTAAAGTAAAGTAATGTAATGTAATGTAATGTAGTGAAATGTTTTATAGGTAACAACAATTCCGAGTAAACACGACGTTCCCTAGGTACACTTGTTACACGTTTTCGTTCCACTTTTTTGCCGAATGACCCTTCCTTATAGACGTATTTACGTCAAAAATCAAAACAATACAAGCAGTAAACATAGTCAAACATTCTAGTAAAACAGGGAAATGACCTATTACCAGATTCACTCAAAAGAGATATGTTAAAAAATGTGTTGTCAAACATGTTAACAGTAAGCCTGTTACAAGTCTCACTGGCAGGGAGCTAAGGCTATTTATTGATAAAATATAATAATTATGGAACGTATCTGATTTAAACTCAAATACCAAAAATTTCTAAATGCGAGGGGCAGATAGTAAAGCCAATGTAAATATTCCTAGTAGATAATATATCAAAATAACGTCGTCTCTACTATGATAATTTAATGTGTGTAATTTTAAGTTGTCGAGAACGTAAGTTACATCAACGTTAGTGCTCACGTGCACATTGTGTTCAAAACAAATACAGTGGATTTCGGTTAATTGGAACACATCTGGACTAGAACACTTTGACCCAATTATACGAAGTCCAACGTAAAGAGTTAAAAAGGTTTGTTCTTTAAGATTTGTCCCCTATTAACCGACGTACCAGTTAACCGGAATCTACTGTTTATGCTTATGGACGTTTCAGAAGCCATCGAATGGAAGTCAAGAACTTCTTTATGTATTTGTGGTGTGTAGCTCAAGGTATGGAGATGATGTTCAGAAGCCATTCGGGGCAAATCCTCATTTATTATAGTTACCGCAACATTTGTATTCCACGTTAATAAAACTTTTTATTGATTTCAAAATAAATTTAATGATTTATATTCATGATCCAGTGACAAATCATGACAAATGTCCATTTCGACGCGTTGACACAAAAATCTTAATGTTTATATCTGGTGTCATGAGTGTTAGTAAAATTTAAATAGTGCCTGCATCTTGAAAAGCGGTTTAACTCAGTTCCTGCTCTGAGCCATTGTTCATTTATTTGACAGTTGCTGGCCACAAAAACTCCCACCCGAACAAAGTCCAGTACACTCATGTCCGGATGAACAGCATAGTAGTTACATGTAGGGGCGCATCTAGCCAGCAGAGGTCAATAATCAGATTAAATAGCTCTTCTACTTAGCTAAGGGTCAGCGCACGTTAGAGGAAGGGCATTGGCCAAAATAAAAGAAAATATCGTGTACTGCCGAGAAAGCCCTTAATAACAGTCACATCCGTGTCTGAAATTCACTCTATTGAGTATAGAAACTTTGTAATTGTCGATTACATCGACGAAAATGTATTTCATTGTCACTTCTGAAATGGGGCCCGGTAATTGGTCGTGTACAGTAAATATACGAGACGAGAAAACAAGGCAGATCATCATTAAACTGTAATGCAGCCATCCTTATAGCTAGAACTGTGAACATGAACCAATATACAGAATGGCAGATGATCCAGAAGTGGTTTGCCATTGCCTTCTTCTGTGTGTGAATGGAGTAATTGTTGGGATGCCACGGAGAAACCGGGGAAGCCCCCGGAGGAAAACTCCGTGTTGCCTGGACCACGGCCTTGCCCAACACAAGTTATAAATTCGGGCACCGCCGGGAATCGAACCCGGGACCCCAGGATTACAAGGCCAGCGTTCTAACCGCTAGACCGCCGTGGCTTCTCTTGTTTGTTTACAGAAAATTAATTCGTCGTAACAAAGAAACATGACAGATTCCAAAGCACCGAACCGCATGTTAACAGCGAGTTTTTCGACGCTTACCAGATGCTGCGTTTATCGCTTGTTTTGACTTGCCCCCTGTTACAGAAGCTATTTTAGAGCTAAAGTAGTGTCGAAGAGCCATTCAGAAACACTAATAAACACAACAGTCTCACATCAACCCCTGTCCTCCGGCTCGTGATTCAATTAGGACCGAAGTAAACAGTTAACTGGCCGATTTTAGTGAGCCAGTCTGAACAGCATCCATTTTAAACTCGCTGTCATTGATTATGGAGTGGGACAGCGTCACAACCCAGAAGACTCCCAAGGACGTCTTCATTGAAATCTCATTTCTTACATCTTAATGCTATGTCACGAATGATACGAATTTATCTGTGTACCTTTATCCAGGCAGGCAGGATAAGAAGCTCACAGTTCCGTCCTTCTCTTTGTATACACGCGTCCTTAACAAAGGACTCGACATCATTCGTAAAGTAGGCAAGCAAGGATAATAGATCTGGAGCGGTCAGCAACACGTTTTGCGCATGCGTGAGACTGATACTCCTAAACGAAGAAAAATATTTAACGTTCTAAGTTTCGACACGTTCTCAGTCGTCTTAATTCGTGTTTGTATGTTACCCATTCCTTCTGCCGCTTGGTCGCTGGGACCGTGGGTTCGAATCCCACTCAAGCCATGAATGTCTCTCCGCGTTTTTCTGTGTACAGGTAGAGGCCTTGCGACGGGCTGATCCCTCATCCAAGGAGTCCTACCGAATGTCTATAGATCAAGCCAATGAAAAAGTTGGGACCCCCAGTGCTCAGGCACTTGAAGAACGGGTCGTTCCCAGTATCCCAGTATGTTACCCATTTGTGTAGTAATTTCAGTTACTTTGCTGTCTTCACATTGCATATACGTATGTAGGCTGTAACTGGTATTACTGGTTAGAAGTATGGCGTAAATCTGTAAGATAGTCGATGCTTTTAACCGCTTAAAAGAGCAAAATCTTACAATAAAAAATTTTAGCTTCAAATGTATTAACGTGTCTTAACCCTTATATATCAGAAATGAACGGAAGAAAATGGTTTCCATGCCTTTTCTAATTGGACGACATTTGCATAACCCTTACGAGTTCTTGAATTGTAGAGGAAAACTTGAATTTGAAAGAACTGTAATTGAAAATCGATCATTTTTCTCGATTTCGAAGATTTTATATTGATGGAGAACACGCGATAAAATTTGGACATGGTAATATAATGTTGTCTCCTAAGGAATGTGTAACATAGGCTTCTGAAAAATAAAAATGTTTTGTATCGAATCGACAAATTGTGCTGCTGAACTTAATTTTTGTCAATTTGTACTCTGAAGCTCTGAAAGTCTTCTGCACGCCGGTAAACATCTATAGAGTGACAACCCCCGGAAAACCACAGCCGACATCCTCAGGACCTTTTAAAGCTCCAGATTATCCTTTGTTCTAATTATAATATAAAATCACGTTTCTCAGACTGGCATGTCTCCGCCCTCACCAGACACAGGGATTATATCGATTGGGTCCAAAAAGGTACGCTTCATCTGAAGATGAAGATAGATTTTAATATCAGAAACGTCGTTGTAAATTGTTCAAGAACTTTGTCGTGTAATAACGCACCATCAAAAACTTCGTACTTAATGCGATTTGAAGTTGTCGTCTTCTAGATAGTAACGCCGTGCATACTTGTGGGTAGATAGACACACATCGTCCAGGAACAGACCACCTCCATCGTCAGCTCTGAAGATGGAAACATTATGTTCCTCCGGAAAGTTGGTATCTACATTTGTCTATGTTATTTCAAATGTCAATTTGAATAAATTGAATTTAACGCATGCTGTCGATAAAATTACATGCTGAGTTTACGCAGTTATCCCAACCGAAGCATTAACCTTTCAGTAATTAAACTCGGACGTCTGAACACCTGTCTCAAAGAGTCTCCGTTTTTAGCTACTCCCACTTTCTTTACGAGCAGTGCTTGTATATAAGCCGCTTATGCACTGTCGCATCTCGAGACGCGCTGCATCTGCTGGTCCTTCAGCTGCCGTCCCACCCCAAAAACGACTCGAGACGCCTCGATTCAATTCTTTTACCATTTATTACACACGTCACTACGTAAACGCGCTTCCCAAATGACGTCATTTCGAGTTTCAGTACACGCCCGGGAGATTGGGGGGGGGGGTGTTTTGCCCCTCTGTAATTTACAGAGAAAATTAGTCATTCGCTGTGGAACAGCTGGGTGGAAGAAATATGTTCGGTGGGTGGAAAGCGATGGAGTATTGACGACAACGGACGCGCGTATAACGGAGGTCGCCTGTACTCTCTTCATAATAATAATAATCATCACGCTTTCTTAACAATGGCCGCCGAATTATAAATGAAGACAATATAATGAAACTCCACAATTCATTAGAAATGAAGGCAAAGAAGTTTACGTTGTTTTGTTTGACAGTTTTGTTGATATGGGATTATCATTAGGTATTCTATTTAAAACGCGCGAACGTTAATTAGAAGGTGACAATTTTCACACGATGCAGGGCGATCAGTATTCCAAAAATGTATACCCTGGCCGCAGACATAACACATCGGAGGACTTTTGCTTTGCATTCACATGTTAGGGTAAAGGGTTGCCTTCTCTGGAATTATACGCAACATTCATATATTTAAGGTAAGGGGTGACGTTCTTTGAAAGCTTTCATATATTTAGGGTAAGGGTGACGTTCTTTGAAATTATATGCAACATTCATAAGTTTAGGGTAAAGGGTTGTATTTTCTGGAATTATAAGCAACATTCATATATTTAAGGTAAGGGGTGACATTCTCTGAAAGCATTCATATATTTAGGGTAAGGGGTGACGTTCTTTGGAATTATATGCAACATTCATTATTTAGGGTAAAGGGTTACCTTCTTTGGAATTATACGCAACATTCATAAATTTAGGGTAAGGGGTTACATTCTCTGAAGGAATTCATATATTTAGGGTAAGGGTGACGTTCTTTGGAATTATCTGCAACATTCATATATTTAAGGTAAGGGGTGACGTTCTTTGAAAGCTTTCATATATTTAGGGTAAGGGTGACGTTCTTTGAAATTATATGCAACATTCATAAGTTTAGGGTAAAGGGTTACCTTCTCTGGAATTATACGCAACATTCATAAATTTAGGGTAAGGGGTGACATTCTCTGAAGGCATTCATAATTTAGGGTAAGGGTGACGTTCGTTGGAATTATCTGCAACATTCATAAATTTAGGGTAAAGGGTGACATTCTCTGAAACCATTAATATATTTAAGGTAAGGGGTGACGTTCTTTTGAATTACATTTAACTAATATGACAGCAGTATTTTTATGTCCCGTTGTTTGCAATGGCCAGTCCCTTTAATTACCCCACATTTACATTTATTTTCTTAGATATCACACGGAAAGATAAAAGAATCTGACCTGCTTAGCAACAAGCATTCCTCGGATTCAGTCTTTGTTTTCCCATGAATGCAATTTTAATTTGTGTAAATCCTTACCAGATATTTTAACTTCGCCGCTATTAAAAGTTTATGAAAGTAATCGAAGTTAAAACTATTTATTATCTATCATCAGTGACAGCTAAACGCTGAAGTGCGTGAGTTCAAATCACTTCTGACACTTCCCACTAACGATGCTGTAGTCTTTGATCTCAGAGGAATGTTGTAGCAAAGCGTTCGGATTATCGGTTTCTACCGATGATCGAGCAAGAATGCAGATGTCATGGCCCTTTGATGTTCAGCCTCGCCATTCGCCTGGAAGTCATGATGTAAAGTACGAAAATCCTCAATCAGAATAGCCTGTCTGTGGCCGGATTCAAACACAGAACTTCCGCAATTAAGCCAGACGCGTTATCAGTTCGTCAGAAGCACGTGCATTTTACTTTGGTAATTCTTCCAGGCTTGCTTCATGAATGAATAGGCCTAAAAGAACTCGAGGAATCCAGATGAACGGCTTGTGTCTTGATGCTTTGGTTTATTTTTTATAAATCGCTTGTTTCTGAGAGGGTATACGAGGTGCGATCGGAAGGTTTCCAGACTGCGCGTATAAAAACCCGTACACTTATCTCAGGTATTAAATTCATCCATCACCCTCGAAGTAGGGGGTGCGGCCTACATTCATAGTGAATCAGTGTGCCAGCCGGCATCATCGAATTAGCATTTGTTTCTTAGTTACGGGCGTTTTGGTAGTGCATTACACCGACCCTCCTGCGATTTCGGAATGGCGTGTGTATCAAATTTTGCCAAAGACTCGCCAAAACGGCTACGGAAATTTATGAAATGCTAACGCAAGCATTGTTGGGATAGGCTATGGGGCCTGTCAGCTGATTCTAAAGGAAGAACTCCACATGCGACGCATCCTGTCAGAGGACTAGAAGCAGAATCGACTTCTCGTTTGTCAGGAGCTCAAAGATCTTGCAAGAACCGACCCCAGCTTCCTTTCTAAGCTCCGTGTGACTTCTTCCTCTTCCCAAAGATGAAAATTCAGCTAAAGGGAATGAGATTTGAGACGATAGAAGAGATTCAGGCAGAATCGCAGATGGTGCTTGACAGGCTGACAAAGAAAGATTTCCAGGGATGCTTCCAGGCTTGGCAGCGGCGCTGGGATCGTTGTGTTCACTCCCAGGGGAACTACTTCGAGGGTGATGGATTAATTTAATACCTGAGATAAGTGTACGGGTTTTTATACGCGCAGTCTTGAAACTTTCCGATCGCACCTCGTATATAAGTTGGACGAATGTTTCTACTTGATAGTAGACCCCGATAATCAATTATGTATTTGGGGATTATGAAACTGCAGACAATCCAACACCTTAAAAGGAATGTTCTGGATTGATGTTCTTAGCACTCAGACCACAAATTTCTTATTGTTCTAGAATTCTGTAAGTCTGCCGTTGTCTATTATAAATAATTGTTAGTGGGAAGTTTATTTCCCACTTAATTTTCACGCAGATTTGGCCCATTGCCATAATGTATGTTAACTGACGTGTTGTAGTTGGCTGAAAACATATATTTCTAACTTTCATTATCCTACATCGTGTTCGTGGGAAGCATAAATCCGACTTAAATACGACTCAAATCTGCATTAGAGAAAAATAATTTGATAACTAATGCGTCAATATCTCTGTGTAAATGATAAAAGTTTTTGTCTAATCACTTATTATTTTCTTCTGGGTTATTGCGCCGTGTAGAAGTTTACCGACGTTTCAAAGGTCCTTGCTGCACTCCATCACCAGGCGTCTGGAACGTCGGTAAACTTCTAACAGACTACAACAACCCAGAATACATCCATCTTCAGACTCACCGCCGTGAAAACCTCAAATCCTACACTGATTTTTTTTTATTTATATTACTTTGACAGAAACGTTCAAAAGAAATTGGTTGTAGCGCTTACATATTTGCATAAAGTTATAAGGAAGATGTCAACTAGGTGAGAAGATACTTTTTAAAATAAATTTTCAGGAAATTGTTTGTGTTAGCGTGGGTTAAAATAAGCTGGTGTTAAGACTGCAGATTAATTGTTTTTATTCCCGTGGTAACGAACTTTAAAATTCCATAACTTAAAACCAGTAGCAGTGGTTACGTTCAGTACGTAAACAGATATTTTTCGATTCCCGATTTTTTTAAACTGTTCCCTGCACATTTGATTTGTAAGGAACACGCCCCGATGCAACGCATACAAGTTCGTCGTGCGTGATAAACGCTACTGGGTTTATTGGACCACGCCCGGAGCATCCATCCCACTCGCGAGTCATTGCACGTTTAATGGGCTGTCTTCAGTGGGGCCCCACATTTCAGATCACAATTACTCTGTGCACATCAGCTGCACGCAACAAGTGCGCATGTCTCACACAGTTTGAAACAGTGTTTTTCGTACTTTTTGATCTCGTGACTCCAAAAATCTGATTACAAAATATCAAGGCTTTCCAGACCCAATAACAATTTTAGTAAGATGGTAAAGTTGCGTCATATTGTGATATAATAAGTATATATTAAATCTTGTCCGTCTAATCACAATAATTCTTAATAAATATTAAAATATTACAATAATTAACATGAAAAATGATGGTCTAATGTAAATCGAATATTTCGATAAAGAACATCATTTAATATTTTAAATATTTTAAATGTTAATTATTGCAATATTTTAATATTTAATAAGAATTATTGTGATTAGACGGACAAGATTTAATATATAACAATTTTAGTTTAAAGTCGATAAAAATAAATGTTTATTAATTATATACACATATTTTTTACTGATTGCTAATAAACACTATTCTTTTCTTTAAACAGTGACTCTGATACTGCAAGGAAATCCAAAAAAATTTTTGTTGTAACAAAACGGATGGGGAACTTATGTATTTGGTTTACCTGTATCACTGCTTTGTATTTTTTGAAACAACTTTAAGTTTTTAGTTTATCAACAATGCAAAACGTTTTAATGCTTAAATGTGAGGGGGGGGGCAGTTCCAAAAGCATTGGTTTATGAGATTTATTTCAAGGAAATCCAAAATAAAATACATACAAACGTGTCATTTTAAGAAATATGCTGATTTACCATAAACAACTCTTTGCTCCAAAAATTTCCAACATAATCCTGATGATTTATATATTTTGAGAATTATTAGCGTCTAAATAATTGACCGGAATATTTATCCATTACTGAATGGATTTAATGAAACAGGGAATAATATCGATGCTTTCATTATGAAATAATTTTGACTGAGAAAGATTTTTGATTCTTTGGAATGAATGAAATCATTTAGAAGCAAATTTGCAGATTTTATATCGTCTTGTATCCGGGAATTCTTTGGTTTAAGTCTGGCCCCAGATGTTATCTTTGAAATCGTTAACGGGTTTTCCTTAGTCGCTCCAGATAGTAACCTTAATTACTCTGTTACATCCTTCCATGTTTTTAAGGACCCAACATGGAATACCCTACATAAATATAACGTTAGTGTTGTTTCTATGTAAGTAGTTTATACATCTCGAATAGTACTGAAACCATAAAGTATCGTGATGGTGTTTGTACTTCCAGAGGCGTTGTGTTCTCACCAGTTTCACGAAATCTGCCAGATGGCGCTGAGCAGGGGACGGAGAAACACGTGTACTGTAGATATAATTGTATTCCTTTCAGATCCTGAGAAACCGCATTGCACACATGCGCTCGCCAATGTGCAGTCCGTCCTTTACGTCAAAGACAGTGTATACGTTCCTCCCGGGATATTTGGCGACGTGTTTGTGTCGACAAAATGGAACCCGTTTACTGAACGAGATAACAAGACGTTTTCTCTATTGTCTGAGTTCGACCCCAAGATCTTTCAAATGCCAAGGAGATATTTATTATATTTTAATGACATTTACGGCCCGTTACGTATAACGGGCGTCTGAAAGTTCTTTAAACCCGTATCATTTCGATGTACAGGATAAGAGAAAGTGCATACTGGGTGTCGCGAGGAGTCGATAATTGAGGTCTTCGAGTTCAAAGAATCGATTCCGAAGTCGACCGCAGGGGAACGCATATGAGCGTGTGCTGCCGAGCAGAAATATTCATCGTAAGGAAGACGACATACGAACCCAATGTAGTTAATTATACCATCATTATCTTTCTTGTAAGCAGTGATAGCAAAATGGCAGACTTTTCCAAAAATAAGACACGTAATTCAGAATGGAAAAAATATTACGGTCCACTATGTACATATATTAGGGTAACAGTTATCTAAAAGTTGCGAAAAGTACTGTTGAAGTACACTCGGAATGGCATAATATCTACTTTGCTACTGAGACAGACCGTACACCCGATCATCAGACCCACTTTGCCTCGAGACTTGTATGACGTCACTTAAGAATCGACTACTCGCATGCGGACCGACGACAGTCGACACTCGCGCAGCCCCTATTACAAACCAACGTTCAACGCCATTTTCTGTGCCTTCTATATTCTCGTGTCCTCGAAATGTAAAAGTGATGTTGATTACTGTTAGAAAATTTGGAATCACTACAACTTTAAACACACTTTGAGATTGCCTTCCATTACAGTCCACGTGACAGAGAACGTTTACTTTAAGATTTAAAATCAGAGTTGCCTTCGTCGAAACGTCTGTGCAATTAAATAGACAATGTTCTTAAAGTCTTAAAGTCAGTATTGTGCATTTGTTTCGTGGAAGTTCGCACGGCGGTGAGTCCCAAGATGGCTATCTTTCTGGTTTATTGCGCCGTGTAGTTTGATATAAGTTTACCGCTGTTTCGGAGCTACTTGCTGCCTCCATCATCATGGCGATGGAGGCAGCAAGCACCTATGAAACGTCAGTGAACCAGACTACACACAACCAAGAAGACAGATATCTTCAACTGCTGTTTCAGATGGGATGGGTTCAAATACAATTCAACACGTGTATAAAATTTGTATTGTAGTCTTTGTTACGAAGTAAGACTCTTGCTATGGATTTAAAGTTATCATACTGGTACTCAAAAAACGCTAACCAGTACCAATGATAGATCGTCTTCCATTTGGAAAGTGATTAACTTGTTTTGCATAAAAGGTAATTCAGAAAGACCAAATTATTGTCGCTTTCCGCCTGCGGCCAAAGACGGTCTGACTATCCAGGTGTAGCCCACAAGAATACTGACCAGGTGCAGGTCTGCACGAAACCGGGTTCAATAAAGTATGTTCTGTATAATAGAGACTGAGTCCGTAAGGAAGCTTTTGCTCATCACTGGCCTAACCACGCTCTTTCACAGTTTAAACTACAAAAATAGCAAACGCACACATACGATAGTAGGATAAATGTAACTGTCATTTCCCGGCTCTCGGCATGACTCACAGCATAACGCTACAAGGTTTCCCTGATACAAATCAAAATATCTCTCCATAAAAGAAACAGAATGAACTCGCTTATATTATACCAGTTCCTACCGGGAAGTGGCATTCGCTTTTAGCGTTATCAGTGAATGCGCCGTAACCCCGTATTTCCTTGTGACGTCTGCACTACAATTCTTCAGTTTTCAATTTTCTTGTACTCGTATTTTATAAAAATGGTGAAAGTTTAATTTACGTGACACAAGTCGTTCCGAAGTCGTGTACGGACACGTGCACAGACAAACATTGCGCATGCGTTGTTTTACACAGCCTACGTAAAATAGCTCGGAAAGTATCCTTTGTATTGTTCGATAATTCACATCCTGGCTTCCAGATCGCAGCACCTCAGTGTCTACGTCATGAATTTCTTCGTCCGCCAAGTTTGACGCTACTCGTAGGATATTTAGCCTTTCTAGAGGGATTTTGTTCCATGGAGTAGGAATAGTGAGGCAGGATTAGAGAAAGTGTGGTCAGACGTTGCTGGCCAACGCCACGTGACATCCCTGTCAATAGCTCTTACGAGCTAAGTTAAGGACAGCGTTGTTATGTGTCTCTGTCTTGAACCCACAATAACTAGAACACTTTCGTCCCCCCCCCCCACCTTTCAATCATCCTATAGTAGATTGGATTTCCCATCATACTTCCTTGTTCGGATATATCACACTGCGCATGCTCTGTACGGGCTACAACACAATGCAGCAGTTAATATTTAGTCGACAGATGTTCGTTACCTGCCTAACGTATTCTTGTTGGCAAGCCACGCAGATCGACACAACTCAGACAAGAACATCAAAAGAATTTGTATGTAATTTAATTTACAGTGTGAGCCCTCTTGAATATTAATTCGCTGTGTGTTCAAACTGCTCTGAGTTGTATAGGAATACGTCTGTGAGAAGTTTTTTTTTTTTTACTGATATCAGATTTAAACGTCACACCTGATTTCTGCACACGCAAATGAGCTGCTGGTCTTAATATATTTATCCTCTAGACTGACTGATATCAGTGTAAGAGTAGTGATTACAGAATATTAAGGTCCAGCGAATATAACTGCATTGATCCTTTGAACCCGAAGCTCCACTGAATAATAATTAAGAATTCAGTCCTAACCTCAATGTACATCACGTGACAGCTGTCTAATTACACACAAATATACGTTTCACTTAAACAAATTTCTACATTAATTGAATATAGAACACCGATACATAATTAATCATATGAAATGAATAATAAATTTTTGACATTTATTAAAATTTGGATGTTTTGGACCCCCACATCATGTATAATTCGAGAACTGACATCGAGTCAGGCAACATGATACAGAAAAAAAGGTTCGCGAGTTTGGTACGCCTGGTCTGATCCTAGACTGCTTTCTCGTTTTGCGTTTCGTACGTAATTTTATACCATGTGTGATTCGTTTCAAGGTAGCCACGCTGCTGCTGTCACGCACTTCTAGAAGCCAGCTGACAGGCGAGAGCATTAGGGCGAGGCAGAACAGAACAGCGAGTCGAGGGTGGAGGGTATTATCATTATTAAGGCTTCTTCTGAACTTCATCTCACAATGCTCTGCCGGTCAATGGCCTCAAAACTAAATGTTCAAGTCCTGCTGTCAAAAGAAAGAAAAAGTTCATTTAAAGCGATGAAAATTTGATGTCATTTTTGATAAATAATTTCCATAGCTATCTATCATGACATGCAACTAAATTTTTTTTTGTCTGTTTCTAAAAATGTTGAAGTATTGGAAAACATTAACCCCCCCCCCCCGATTGTCACAGAAATTATAAAAAAAAAAGGGTTCGTAGTTAACTTTGGAAAGTTGTTATAAATGACCAGATGAAGTTGGATTAAACTTAGAAGCAGTTCTAATCTTGAAAAAGGTAGCTTAACTCAGATATATTTAATGGGTATTTCTGGAAAATTTGGTGCTGACTTTTTGAAAACAGACACGTCATTGGTGTTTCTTAATTTGTGCCAGTTAATAGCGAAAGTTCTGATTTAATGTTCCTATTTCAAAAATGTACATTTCTACATTCCTACGTTTACAATCTCTAACAGCAATTAATATGCCATAGACATTGTATAGAGCAGTGTTATTCAACCTTTTTTGTTCGCGTACCCCCAGATATAATTTCTCTTCAACTTTGTACCCCCAAAGTTGTTTGTGTATAATTCAAATTATACATAGTATATAATCTACATCTAAAATAAATTAAATAAATTACATTACTGATTATTCAGTGTTTATCATAAAATAATGTATATTTTTTTTAAATTTCACGTAAACCCTAAGATGTCTTCGCGTACCCCAGGTTGAATACCACTGGTATAGAGCATCTTTTATCCACTGCAGTTGCCAAAGTAAGGAATAATTCGTAGAACCCATGTCACTGTTTCTGTGTTATTTAGCCTATGATCAGAGTCACCGAAAAACATTATCTTGTGGCATACGAAAGATTTCTTTTTGATTTAAATTAATTTATAATTACAGTTACTTACTTCCTAACTCTGTTACTCCTGTTTACTCCGTCAGTACATTCAGGTACTTCTTCCATTTATTGACCAACTTTAGCGAGAAGCTTTCCCACATAAAGCCCAGTGGTAACTATATGTACCACTTGCTTCATGAGTCAGTAACTCATTTTGTGTTTATGAATTTCTTACGAGTCTCACTGAAAACAGGGATTATTTTCTTACACGAGGTTAACTAGTTAATATTTGATAATAACTGAGTGTTTTCTTTGCGGTACGGACTGAATTATTAAGTGTTTCAAAGCGTTAAACAATTGAATACAACTCGTCACCATCACTCTTTGTTTAAAATATGATCATCAGAAAAGATACGTCATTGTCATTTCTCTTCCTTGGTTTTCGTTTACTTATTACGTTATCTGATTACGATGTTTCAGCCACACTCGTTACTTCGAACGAGTTACGAAGATGTGGGATACAAAACTATGCAGCTCGAGTCGACTCATAATGCCAAAGTCCGCACTTCAAAGTTCATTTAAGATCGTATGGTTGCAACCTTAATCGGAATTTGTAAACAAGCTCTGCCTTCTTTGTTACAGGACACGTACCTTCTGCTTGTGGGCTGACAGCTTGTGATTCAAATTCCCACATGCGTGACCGAGGTAAGATAATATAAAACTACATCAATATATTTTAATTACTCTATAAGGGAAGATTATATCATAAAATTTAAGAGCCGTTACTTACTCTATAAGCCCAGTGGTAACCATATGTACCACCTGCTTTGTTAATCATTAATTTTGAATTTTGTATTCATGAGGTTCGTATGGTTGTCAAAGAAACATCGATTATTTCCTTAAACAGCGTTAACATACTTATATTTGTAATGGTGATGTTTTCTTTGCGGTACGGGCTAAATTCGTAACTATTAAATAACAATGATTGTTAACGTAGGTGGACATATATACTTACCACTTGGTTTTGAAAGCATGAACGGCGTAATCATTAGAAAAATTAGTCTAACATGTTTCTTGCATTTACAAAGTTCGGGTCTTAGATTATTTTAATTTCATTAACGAGAAATCTTGTACGCAGTTGTTAAATGCTTACGAATAAATTTGTATAAAATGCCTTCTGCTGCAAATTCAGATGTGTTTAAGAAGGCGCTTAAAAGGTTAAGTAAGTCTCATTCTTTGAAATTAAACCGGAGTTAATCACTGCGATGTAATTATTAAATTTTTTGATTACATCGCATTTAAATACTTTGTACTGGCCATTAAGCGATCCTGTCACAGCTTTTTAACATCGCTGAGTCACTTTTATTAGTGTTCATACTTTGGTTGTCCCGGAAACGCTGAAATCCCATGCTAAAGGTCCATCCCTTGTCAAAATCTGCATCTGTTACAAACATATTAAGAAGGGACACTGCTGGTCCGAGAATTCCATCCACACCTGCAGCCATCATTGTGGAGGTCGTGGATTTGATCAAGAGCTCTACAGGATTAAAGCAGGTACTGCACTACCACTGAATATCTGAGGCCCACCTCAAAGCCCGAGTCGAGTGATTAGTGGATCAAAGGGCCATGTCCCCCGGAGTACCAGGCCGTAACACTTGCTATTTGAATTAATGGCTGCTTCCTCCGCCGGGGGGCGTGGTGCGTGCCTTGTCATGCAGCAAGGGTCAACGACTAACAAACAGCGAGGGTTGTTCCCGGAGTAGATGAATTTACTTGCCTAAATATACATTTGTCATTGAGAATTTGAGGTCAGGTTCGCAATGTTCCCCGTGTTTTTTGTCCTCGATCGTAAATGTTTTATATTTTGATAGAGATGTCAGTCCCTTCATGACCATTTCACTCTTCCTGACTCATCGCATTTTAGTTTTTCCTTCGACGCTTCTCAGACGGTGTAAACAAAACAAACTTGTCACCAGGAGTTGCATAGCTCCTGGCGCTTTAACCCCGGGTACCCACTTCGTTTCCCGGCGGTGCCCGGATTTATAACTTTTGTTGGGCAAGGCCGTGGTCTAGGCAACACGGAGTTTTCCTCTGTGGCATCCCAACAATTACTCCATTCACACACAGAAGAAGGCAATGGCAAACCACTTCTGGATCATCTGCCAAGAACGTATATGAACAGGTCCCAGTCCGAGAAAAGGATGGAAGGATCCTGTTCATATGGACCTGTCGTCAGACAGAACACTAAATAATAATAAATATAATATAGTAGTGCGACACGTGACTTCCCAAGCCGAGTAGGTAACACACAAAACTGTAGTGCGTAACTGTAAAATTCCGGCATTCTAGGAACACTCAAAACGGGCTACATTTTATTTGCATTCCTCCTACAAACATAATTTAATAATTCAGTGGCATTTTCGTTCTGTCTGCGGTAACTAGATCGAGTTCGCAAACAGGAAAAATGATAAATGTATTTACGCTATCGGTAAAGTGTGTGGTTTTAAGGAACGTTGCGGTTTGATGGTTGGTCAACACTTCTGTTTCGTCTTAAGGTACAATTTGGCTGCACGCGACAGAGACAAGCGACCGAGGCAGTGCGACAGAGACGGGAGACGGACACATCGCAGCTTGTCGCCACACACTTTTGAGGTGACGACCGAGACATGCGGCAAAGTGTTTGTTTTCTTTGTTTTGTTGAGACATACGTGCACATATTCTGT
>NW_019059775.1:497930-516757 GCF_000696155.1 Zootermopsis nevadensis | reverse complement strand
GATGGATGAATTTAATACCTGAGATAAGTGTACGGGTTTTTATTGGCGCAGTCTTGAAACTTTCCGATCGCACCTCGTATAGAGTTACGATTAATTATCCAAAGTTGCAGGGCCGTGATCATGAACATCATATAGGTCTTATTTAAACCACAAAACTGATGCAGTGCCTAACACGTAACGTCTGATGTGATTGGTATTAAATAATTGATAAGGATTCATAACAACCAACAGCTTGATTCGTGAGTAAGTAAATCAGTATCCGAAGCATATTTGTTGTTACTTGGAAAAAATACCTCGATGACTGCAAACTCCCTATGACCTGGTTGACCTATGACCTGTTCCCGCTACCTCTATCGATTTCCTGTTCTCGTTTAGACAGCAACTCTCTTCTATTCTGGACCAGCAAAGATTTTACTGATTTCCAAATGAACTCTGACCAACTCATGGCCAAAGTTTTGTATGAGTCTGCGTACTCATTCGATTTGACGTGTGAATCAGTTCTGTAACACCAAAATAGGTCTCTTGTCTCTTCCCACAAGCCAAGAATAGTTTTTCCGAAGGACCCAAAATAATAAAGAAACAGCTGACATTATTTTTGAAAACTGGTAGCCGAAGGTCGTTATTTTTAACGATACTCATTCACAAATGTCAGATTACCACAGTATACGGTCAGGTAAATTTTACTGAGATGTGCACAAATTACTGGAGTTATATATTATTTTAAATTTGCTATTGCAACAGCTTGTATCAGAGTCATTACCCGAAAAACTTAATTTTATGGTAGCAAATGAGATTACGATCAAGATTATTTTTCAAATTCTTTGGAGTAAATAAAATAAATGATAATGTAGTTTAATCTCGGAGACTGCATAACAGATATTGTTTAAACGTGGTATTGGAGTCAACACCAAAAAGTTACGGATCGAATTTTAATTTTGGTTTTTATCGGTACAATATAAACCCAATGTAGAATTTGATGTTCTCACGTAGGTGAGTCTTAAGATGGCTGTCTTCTGGGTTGTAGCGCTGTGTAGTCTGGTACAAGTTTAACGACGTTTCAGAGGTCCTTGCTGCCTCCATTATCAGTGTGATGAGGCCGCTGAGTGGCTTCGTTAAGTAAACTTCTACCATACTACACGGCGCTACAACCCAGAAAGCAGCAATCAATATAAACCTTACTTTACATGCATCTCAAATCGACTTTTATCGACCTTTCTCTAAAACAATAGTCGTACAAAATCTCGTAGACATAGACGTGAAGCATATGACTTACCTACGGTAATTCATTTTAATTAATACTTTTTATACGGTGCATATTACAGAAAACCAATGGAAAAATTATGTCCTCCGTGGTCCTTTGGAAAATCTGAGACCTTGATTCTGCCACGAAAATGCAGCACTAGCCCAATATACCCAGAAAAAATTATTTTAATATTCCGAAAGGAATACAAATTCGAAATGTAGTATAAATGTACATCATCACTTTTATTTCCGTTAACAAATTGTGCCAAACTCACCGTGTCGTAAAAAGACGGAGTATCTGAGTAAAACATACATACCTGAAATTGGAAAAAAAAGAAATATTAATTATATAATTGTTTCAGAACTTATATACATTATATATTTGTTTAAATCTTGTCAGTCATATCACAATAAAATTCCTATTAAATATTAAAATATTACTAAAATTAACATTTAAATATTTAAAATGATGTTCTCTATCGAAATGTTCGATTTACATTAGAGATTCGATAGAGAACATCATTTTAAATATTTAAATGTTAATTTTAGTGATATTTTAATATTTAATAGGAATTTTATTGTGATTTGGCTGACAAGATTTAAACAAATATATATTTATCACAATATGACGCAACTGTATCATCTTATACATTATAGTAAAATTTTAATGGGCGTATGTAAAATGCATGCGCGGTGATTAGGTATAAGTAGAACATGCCTTCAGCCACAATTACGTAACAGTTACATCGCAGTGGCGTAACTAAGACTGGTCTATTTGTGCACATAAAATGTTTGAAAATAAAAAAACGCTGTCCGTCTGGATTTCTGTTATCTTTAATTTAGTGTGTTAATTTAAGTACTTTCAAAGTTAATAGGGAATTTTAACAGTGGAAGAAGTATTGCTTGGAGGTAATTGAAATTGTACCAGGCGAAAAAATGTAAATTTTCACCCCCGACATTAAATAGGTATGTTTTCAAAATACTGGACTAAGTAATGGTTTAAGAATATTACACATTTAACGTCCTTAACTGATTTTAGGCATATTTTATTGGAATATTTGATGCCATACGTGAGAAGGATGCCTAACAAGGAACAGCACAATCAGTCATATAGACACCAAGAGCATAAATTATACAACAGTTACATGAAGATAAGACAGCGACATTCTGAAGGAACCTTTCATTACATTCGCTAACGGAAAAAAAACGCGGAAAATAAAATTAAAAATTGTATTGTCATTCATTTCGTACATATTTTGTAAGATATTGTAGGTGCGTCATATTGTGATTTTATTTAAAATAGTATTAAAATATATTAAAATTGTCCGTCAATCACAATAAAGTAATATAAGATAATTAAATGGTTAAAATATTATCCTTTGTTCCGTATCGAGTACTCGATTTACATATGGAACATTCTCGACATGTTTCGGCTTTCATAGATCCGTCATCAGGTGTATGTTATAAACTCTTAATTCAATTACTAATTTTTAATTTTCTTATCATTTCTTCGTTTTTCACATTGTATCAATATTTGTTGTCGTGTTATATATCATTGATACAATCGTATTGTCGGAGTGATGTTAATGCTGCGTATATTGGTCTGTGAAGTAAAGGATTCAAAACCATTAATGAAATTGAATATAGAAAACAAAATAAATAAATGAAAGTAAATGTATAAACTTACCAGAGAAGTAATATCGAAGTTGTAAGAGGAGAGATCAGAAGTACATCGTATTGGATTGAGGTTTGTGTAAAGTGTAAACCGGTGACTCTACATTCAGTGCATTTATGAAATTATAAATGCAAAATATTGCAAACATCCTTGCATAGACCCTATCTCCAGGTCCATAAACGTTTGAGCACAAAATTTAATGAACACTTCGCTTGGGCTTCACAGCGAATGAGGAAGTTCATAAACACCGTCTTACTGCGTAGAGAAATTTAAGGTCTGTACCAGCTTCTTCGTGCTATCCTTAATGAATATTTTGTACAGTTAATTCACTGCATGTAATCCCAATCAGCTGAAATACGCAATTAAGGCACAACTACGGATCTAATTTCGAACGGGGAGGTTCAGAATGATTAAAGTTTATTGATGTTTACCGATCCTCACTTCCTGTGTTTGACCGGTCGAGGATATCTGCCAGGGGTTCTTAAACCCCGTCCAGGATGTGTTTTGTAATAGGCTATTGTGTCACTGTGTGTGTGATAAAAACATGTACCTGGTATAAAAGAATCTCGTTATATTAATATCGTCGGTATTTGAAAAATTAAGCCTGATAACTTTGGGGGCCCCTATTCGTTAAATATTTATGAATGTGGCGCCTAGACTTGGTAAAGGTGTAGAACCCCGTCGTCTAGACAGTGAAAACCCAGCAGCGAAATGGTGCGTGTAAAATTGCATCGGGTGCCTTACAAAGAACACGACGCGGGTCCTATTGATCAGCTGGTCTCTCGTGGTCTGTCTCTCGCCGTTTTAAAACGTAATCATTGACCCATGAATGGCCTTTTAGAGTTATTGATCCCCCACATCCGTTTACCTGCATCTCTGCATTTTTTTCCCGTGGACTCCCGGATGCAGAGAACGCGCAGGTTTTTTAAACGCGACCAATGGTTATTTATGTTCTGTTCTGACGCTTAGGTCACTGGTCTACCAGTTTAACCCTCTCGTGCCTACGTTCATTTTAATTTTTATTTAATTATGTATTCTTACAGCAAAAAAAAAATTAAAGAAAAATATAAAGCTGTTCCACTATACGCCATGTAGGCGTTTGTGGGGGGGGAGAACACTATTTACGTTAAGAATGTGTGGTGCTTTTCCTCCATGCCCGTTGCACGGCTTAATGACATGGTTATTAGACACTTAAGATTTTTTTGTTTCCCAATTTTGGCTTCCAGGATAATTTGTATTCCTCCCCAAGTATTGTCAGGGTGATTAATCGAGAAGAATGAGATTGGCTGGGCATGTGGCACGCATGGATGGGACAAAAGGTGTGCACCAGGTATTGGTTGGGAAACCTGAGGGGAAGAGACCGCTGGGGAGACCTAGACGTAGATGGGAGGATAATGTCAGGCAGGAGGAAGCCTGAGGGGAAGAGACCGCTGGGGAGACCTAGACGTAGATGGGAGGATAATGTCAGGCAGGAGGAAGCCTGAGGGGAAGAGACCGCTGGGGAGACCTAGACGTAGATGGGAGGATAATGTCAGGCAGGAGGAAGCCTGAGGGGAAGAGACCGCTGGGGAGACCTAGACGTAGATGGGAGGATAATGTCAGGCAGGAGGAAGCCTGAGGGGAAGAGACCGCTGGGGAGACCTAGACGTAGATGGGAGGATAATGTCAGGCAGGAGGAAGCCTGAGGGGAAGAGACCGCTGGGGAGACCTAGACGTAGATGGGAGGATAATGTCAGGCAGGAGGAAGCCTGAGGGGAAGAGACCGCTGGGGAGACCTAGACGTAGATGGGAGGATAATGTCAGGCAGGAGGAAGCCTGAGGGGAAGAGACCGCTGGGGAGACCTAGACGTAGATGGGAGGATAATGTCAGGCAGGAGGAAGCCTGAGGGGAAGAGACCGGTGGGGAGACCTAGACGTAGATGGGAGGATAATCTCAGGCAGGATCTATGGGAGATAGGAGTTGAAGGAGACTGGACAGGGTCCGGTGGAGGGCTTTGGTTAATTCGGTGATGAACCTTCGGGTTCGGTAAGCCATCTAGTTCGTTAGTTGGTTAGTTAGGATGTGAAGCAGCGTTGAAGTCCTCAAACTCAATCAGAAACTGGAACCAAAACTCGAAAGGATTTTATAAACTTACCCTGACGGCTGAAAGGCTTGGTCACCCCTGATATAGGCCTACTTAAGTTCCTGTTTTCACTACCGAGAATAATACTCACTCCGGTTCGTTTCTCGGATATCGTCCCCTGTCAGCATCCGGGCTGTAAGAACTAGCCTTCTTTGTGTTTCAATCTGTAATCTGAGAGCTACTCCTTGTGGATCGAGTTTAATCGCTATGTTCCCGAGGAACAACCACACACTCCTGTTAGCCATACCACACAAAGATATTGTGTAATCATTTCATGCAGTGAGACGCAGCTGTCTGCAATAGTTTCACGCTCGTTTCTGAATGGAAAAGCGGCCTTAAAACAGCTTTAAAAGGAGATACAGATTGGGCGTGATCCCTCAACAAGATTTTTTTTTTCAAGCCATTTTGCTGTTTTAGTAACTCCTACGATTCCAATGCTCTGTTCATAACTGATGAGACGGTGAAAAATGGCTTTAATTTAGTGTAGACTTCAAACATGTGTAGCATGATTTTTTTTTTCTTCAAAATATGAAATATTATTCTTTGCCAGGGATTGCATGTTAGGATTAAGGATACTACTTTAACAGATTTTCATACGTGAAATACGTAAAACTAGTAAATTACCTGTCAAGGATGACGAGAAAATACGAAGTAATACACATCCATAAATATTATACATTAAGGTCCAAAATCCCTTAACAGCATTTCTATGGCAACGATTATAACAAACTCGATTACCACAACACAGCGTAGTTTCCGAAAACAGTCCTAACGGCGATTTTAAAAAATTATCAGTAACCAAAACTTGTCTGTTAACAGATATAAGATCATAAGGCTACTTAAGAATGTCTAAAAACGACTAAAATAATCCGGAAATGAAATGTGTCTAAAATATGCAACAGCAAATATTTCATCAAATACACCACAGCGGTTTTCTCGAACAACAATGGCTGACATAAATTCTTCGTGGACCAGGCAGAACAGATATTCAAGATCACTGACCTGGACGAACGTGTCAAGAAGAAGTATTCTAAAAAAAACTTTGTTATTGTCTCGAGAGACTTTTGTAACAGCCTTTTTAAACCACGTAGCATAAAGTAATGGCCAAGCCTAAAATTAGATGAGGTCAGGTCAAGAAATATATCTTTCTCAAGTGTTTTGGTATAAAGCTACCAACCTCATATTACATCCTATAAATTCTCTGAAGAATGTATAATGAAGAACAAAGGCTTTATGTAATATCGAACAAGCAGTTATATCCCTTGGGCTCCATCCAATGACCTCTCATCCACACCGTTCTCGACCCGACAGCAGCCAGCGTTCGTTGACCTCTGAATGTCTCTTCTCCCGAATACGTCCCCCCCCTCCCCCAAATCCTGTGGGATTTGTCCTTACTGCTTAAAAACAAACATATCCAGTTTCAGTTATGTGAACCATTAATTGTAATGCCTTCTTTCAGTACAGTAGGAAACAATCCGTTGCCCCTTTTCATATTCAGCATGCTTTTATGCAAAAGTAAAACATAAACGTATCTGGAAGTTCCGTATTAATATCTTCGAATGTCTTGTGTTTCGTTCTGAATTATAAACGGATGTGTTAATTATTTTTTTTAAATTCAGAATCTGTTGTGAACTAAGACTTCTTTAGTTATGTTTATGATAAACGACAATATTGTGAGATAGATCCATTTTTGTCATTGTAAGTCATAATTTTAGAATTAAGAATTTTTTTTTGTAAGTTCTGTCAGATTTTTGTCAAAAATAACATCTGGGTACAGGATACAAATTTTGAAACACCTGTTACAGACGGTACATAACTAAACACTATTGTCAATGTGCAGGGAAGATACCACATGGTTAGATGTAGGCGCAGATGGCAAGAAAATATATCTTTGGGAAAGATAATTGGGTTAATGTGTATAGGATTCATCTGAATCACTATAGGGACCGGTTGTAGGCTGTATTGAACACGGTAATGGACCTTCGTGTTCCATAAAAGGTGGGGTATTAACTGCGCTAACTTGACAAACTGTGGTTGCAAGATTGCTAGGGGTTAGTGATGTTCAAAGTAAGCGTATACATCGCGAGACACAAAACAATCGAACATCGTGACGCGTTCGACCTTGTCACTTCTGTGATATAGCAAATGACGTATCAGAGACGACAGACTGCCGTTGTAGTCGACGTCATCAAGGAAGGATGTGGGTGCTTGATGGAACAGCCGATAACGCGGTCGTATGATTATTTATCAACACCATAGGCGATGCAGAAACAAGCAGTGACGAAGAACATCTGTTCTGACACGAATCAACCATTAATTGTAATGCCTTCTTTCAGTACAGTAGGAAACAATCCGTTGCCCCTTTTCATATTCAGCATGCTTTTATGCAAAAGTAAAACATAAACGTATCTGGAAGTTCCGTATTAATATCTTCGAATGTCTTGTGTTTCGTTCTGAATTATAAACGGATGTGTTAATTATTTTTTTTAAATTCAGAATCTGTTGTGAACTAAGACTTCTTTAGTTATGTTTATGATAAACGACAATATTGTGAGATAGATCCATTTTTGTCATTGTAAGTCATAATTTTAGAATTAAGAATTTTTTTTTGTAAGTTCTGTCAGATTTTTGTCAAAAATAACATCTGGGTACAGGATACAAATTTTGAAACACCTGTTACAGACGGTACATAACTAAACACTATTGTCAATGTGCAGGGAAGATACCACATGGTTAGATGTAGGCGCAGATGGCAAGAAAATATATCTTTGGGAAAGATAATTGGGTTAATGTGTATAGGATTCATCTGAATCACTATAGGGACCGGTTGTAGGCTGTATTGAACACGGTAATGGACCTTCGTGTTCCATAAAAGGTGGGGTATTAACTGCGCTAACTTGACAAACTGTGGTTGCAAGATTGCTAGGGGTTAGTGATGTTCAAAGTAAGCGTATACATCGCGAGACACAAAACAATCGAACATCGTGACGCGTTCGACCTTGTCACTTCTGTGATATAGCAAATGACGTATCAGAGACGACAGACTGCCGTTGTAGTCGACGTCATCAAGGAAGGATGTGGGTGCTTGATGGAACAGCCGATAACGCGGTCGTATGATTATTTATCAACACCATAGGCGATGCAGAAACAAGCAGTGACGAAGAACATCTGTTCTGACACGAATCAAGACAGAAATCGATCCTAAACACGAATCGAGACAGAAATCGATCCTAAACACGAATCGAGACAGAAATCGATCCTAAACACGAATCGAGACAGAAATCGATCCTAAACACGACAGCGACTAAATTATTGACCGGAAAATTACGACATACATGGGAAGAATTATAATAATGTTGTGATTAGAATCTTAGGTGATTGATGTTTATACATCGCGACGTAGGTCCCTCGTTCTTACACGGTCGCTTTTGCGCAGACGCACAGATTAGTAAGCAAAAGCCCACATTTGCTTTCTCGCCGGATACTAATTAATATTTTGTTGACCATAAATCGTTAATGACGTAATAAGTTTCATGTTACGTGTGTCTTTGGTTCTTTTAATCCCATTTATCCAAAAGGTCTTCTTAACTTCCCGCATGATGGTTTTGATTTTCTGTGTGGTTTCAAGAACGTAAACCCCTACAAGAATGAGGGTGTGCTGTAATACGAACACCGCTGAACCTCCGGGTTCTGCTACCATTGTGTTAATTGTTCTGTAATTCACATTTGCTGCGAAAGAAGGAAAGATATTAAGTTTCTGCGGGTCCATTATTTCAACGAAACACCAGATACAAAGGCTTTGTGATTTTCTGAATATAAGCGCTTCTATGCGCTGTAATAAAGTACTTGGAGAAGTCCCATGCAATTTCGACGTTACCACGGAGGAGTGCTTAGAAGGAAAAGCCCATTTTCTCGCCACGGTGGTCTAGCGGTTAGAACGCTGGCCTTGTAATCCTGGGGTCTCGGGTTCGATTCCCGGCGGTGCCCGAATTTATAACTTGTGTTGGGCAAGGCCGTGGTCTAGGCAACACGGAGTTTTCCTCCGTGGCATCCCAACAATTACTCCATTCACACACAGAAGAAGGCAATGGCAAACCACTTCTGGATCATCTGCCAAGAACGTATATGAACAGGTCCCAGTCCGAGAAAAGGATGGAAGGATCCTGTTCATATGGACCTGTCGTCAGACAGAACACTAATTAAATAAACTGTTTTATATTGAACATGAAACTTCATCATTGTATTCGCATCAGCCTGTTCATTGGACCCTACATTGAGCTAGTTTAACCCAATCTATTCCCTCACACCTTCTCTAAGTTGCATTTTAATGTGATCGTAACCTTTAAATCTAGGTTTATAATAACCAGAGGTTTTCCGTAAAAATTTTTTCATAGAATTCACATTTACTAAGCGTGTTCTTAAACTGCTTTGATTTACTCACGCAAAAAATATAAAATCAGGTAAAAATAAACAATTATGAGAAGACTCGATTAAAATGTAGACTCGGGAGGAGAAACGTTAGCAGCTACTAAATTTGAATCGACCTTTCAAGGAATCGATAAATTCATCAGTATAACGTGTGTATGTTTGTAGGGAAGACCCCGCAGTTAGAAACACTAGCCCACTTGGATCATGGTCAGCTCTGACTGCAGACATCAAGGCATGACATTCGAACACTTCCATTCCGACCGGAAGTTCAATTAATGTCGGGTCATTTATTCTTTGGACTCGCATCGCCATATGCTGTCCATAACCGCAGGGCGAAGGCTACACCCTACGAATTCAACCTGCCCACTAACAATGTAGCAGGTGTTATAATAACAAAGGGTTGTTTCGACAGGTGCTGCAGTTGCCTTCTTCAGGGCGAGTTTGTGGGAGATAATGGATCCGTGTGAAAGGTATTTCGTTTAGTTTTTTTAGCCGTTAAGAATGGAACATGGGAACAGAGAATAATTTCTGCCTGTAATATTTTCATTTTAGAATTTACATATGTTAAATCATATTGTCAGAATTGTTCATTTGGTGCCATATTTTTTTTTGTGGCAATTTAATAATTTCACAAATTGAGTTAAATAAAAATCGAGTTGATATTTATTCTCTCCCCTTTCCTTCGTCTTCCGTAGAATCCAATATTTTCGATTATCCGTCCGTCATAAGCCCACCACTGGGGCATATTCCAAGCCAGAAAAATTTGAGGTTATCCAAATATACGTTAGCCATATGCCTGTACCACAATACAAGTTTTTTCTAAAATTTCACTCATAGTTTGTTAGCCAAATGCTTCTATTCAGAAAACACTCAAGTTATATCACACCGCATTGAAACATTATATTTACTGCAGTCATCTGGAGAATACACACACGTCATTTGAGAGGGGACAGAGAAGGTCTTCGTTAATGACAGTGCAGAACATCAAGACGACAAAACCACAACAATAAAACCCCCTTTGAGCCTTACGAATCCATTCCTTACCTCAAAGAAAACCTTACACGTCACCATTACAGAGATCAAATGGGAACTGCTGTTTGAGGATATAAACCTTGTTTACAGTGAGAATTATACGAGACTCATAAATATAAAATAAAGAGTTTCTGATTGTTAAAGTATCTAATACATAAAATTACCACTGGGCTTCAGTAAGACCTCGGTTGTAAACTACAATTCTCTAAGCTGTGACGTAATTATATGCATTTCGAAGGTGTATAGATCTCGAAGAGACGAGTTTTTCCCGGACCTTACGAAGACCCCAGACACGGAATTATTGGCAATTAAAGAGGTCACTGCCGAGATTCTGTCTTCGCGATTAGGAAAAATAACATCGTAACCTAATACTAACACATAGAATAGCAATTTTGTGAGAAACTTAATTCGTTGCTGACGTCAGAAAATCCTAAGTTCTATAAGATAATTAATCTCTGACGTCAGAAAGCCCTAAATCCTGTTAATCTATTTTAATTTATTGTTGACGTCAGAAAACACGAGATCGAATTAATACGCGAAATTACTGAAATCAGAAAGAAATATTATCTTATTAATTCTTAAGAAGTTAACATATAGTCAGATAGACAATAAATTATACGTAAGTCATTGAATACGATGGTTAATTACCGTGTTAAAAAGAGCCAGCCACCGTTCCCTGTCTTGAGCTGGATGAACCCCGTCCACACATCTCATTCCCCATTAATGTACTACGTTCCGCTGCAAAATTATCCTTAAGTTCTTCCGACTGATCCCTTCCCTTCTTGGTTTCAAGACAATTTCTTTTATGCATTTATAGTAAACCCCCACGACTGCTACATGTCTTGTCCATCTCATTCTTCTTGAATTAACTATTATAATAGTATTTTATTTAATAGAAGGATCCTTGTTTCGGTTTGGTATTCCACAAGAGCTTTTACCATTCGCAGAGACAGATAATCTTAAACTATGGTGGGTATATTGTTTTTTGACTGAAATGAAACCGGCTTGGCCAATAAGTGTATATTCATTCACCAATGAGATAATTTTCCAGCGTGGGGAGTAAGAATATGGCGACAAATATCACGTTGCTTTGAAGTTCAGTCCTTCAAAGCCCAGTGGGAATTAGATGTACCACCTGTTTTAATAATCAGAAATTAACTGTGCATTTCATATTTATGGGTCTTCTATGCTTCTCAGAATTAAACAGCATTAACCACCAGTCGATTTTGCTAACGATATCTTGTCACAATCGATCTTGAGACAAGTCACAATCGATCTTGAGACAAGTTACAATTTTTCAGTTGTTAACGACAGATTATTATCGTGAAAACTGTACTCTTTATACTATTAAATAAATTGTTTGTGTTCTTCAAGTACAATTCTGTTTCATTCTTTAAATTTGTCTGTCTAAATTTCAGTTCATTGCCTTGGTCCTCTATTTAAATCTGTAAACCAGAGTTACATATTAACGGCGCCTTTCGCGTGATGGAGTAACTTTAACACACTTCTATTAGAAATAAAATTTATGTTAATTCTTTTCGTTATAATGATTCTGGTGACAGCATCTGATAGCCAGATAAATTTTCTGTCTGTTAGTGTGTCGGTTCTGAATTTAATTAAAATGGAAGGAAATTAAAAAGCCGAAATCAAAATGGGGTTCCGTAACACCTTTTCCTCTATCGTGTCTTATGACTGAATCCTGGGTTTTAAAATTCGGAACAAGCTGATCTCCAGCCTCTTTTTAAATATTTTAATCTCATTGCTTAATTACATGTACCGCCTGTTTTAATAATTAATATTTCTGCATTTTGCCAACAGTGTGTTAATGGGTTTTATATGATTCTCAGAATAAACAGCCATTATTTCCTAAAGTAGCGTAAACCAATCGGTTTTTGTGTTGGAGAAATGTAATGTTTTCTTTGCGGTACGGACTGAATTCTAGACTAATATGATAAGCTTTGGTTTCAGAAGGTTAATTTCTAATATAAAAGCATTTAAATGGGCTGATTTTGAAAACAGTATGATTCCGTGTTTGATAACGCTGAATCAGAAGGTAGAATCCTAGCTGTGTATTCAATTTCCGTACGTTAACATCTCCGAGGCAAGTACTGTACTCATAAAGCACGTAAAAGGTTAAATCCGGGATCGATCGTCTGTCGGTGAAGCAACTCGATGTAACAAGTCTTCCGCTTTCCAGGGGAATCTCTAAAAATGCTGAAATATTACGACCTAACGACCCGGCAAATTTAATTACACACTTCTTCAACCGATACAGCGGCGAACAAGAATAATAAATGTTGTTTCTGGGTTCTCTGTGTGTAGTCCGTGAAATGAATGCATGATGGGTAGATTACGTCTGTCCGAGAAGACGTTTCATCTCAAAATCTAGTGGGTGGTTTTCGAATGGCGACACACGAGTTCAAAAGTAAGAGAGCAAATTTATAATGTTAGTTTGTACTTCGCGTGTTACTAAGCTACGGGCTGGAAGGAAAGGCTTCGATTCCCGACAGGGCCAAAGATTATTCTCCTCGTCACCGTGTCCGGACCGGAATTTGGGTCCACGCAGCCTCCGATCCAACGGCTTCCGGAGATTTGCCCCTGGGGTAAAGCGGCCAGGGCGTGAGGCTGTTCATTTACTTCCATATAGTGAATACAGGACAACCTAATTTCACCTCCAATTCGTTTACAGTACACAATTTTACCTTTGCCTTGAAAATTCATTACCGCGTTCACAAGAGCTAATCATTGACACGTATCCTGAAAAATATAATTATATTCTATCAAGATGACTTTGTTTTGGTATGTTGCCGGCGTTTCAGAGGTGCTTAATGCCGTCATAACGATGATCGCACTTGCACTGGAGGCAGCAAGCACCTCTGAAACGTCGGTAAGTTTCTATATAGCCGTGGCACCTAAATGCGTGATGTGTAAGCCGAGAGAGGGGAGTTCGGTAGTAGTGGGGGTGACGCACCGAACTAAACACAGCTAGAGCTACAAACCAACTGAAGCTGACACCCCTCTAGCGCGTGATTCAGACGAGTCCAACTCATACGACCAAAATCAGTCCTTTGCGCAAGTGTCAGCATTTCTCGCTCGGCCTCTACATATCTCAACATTCTGTAAGACGTCATCATTATATACGCCAATGCGATAACCTGAAGTATAAAATATTTTACCGTGTTGTTCATATCGATTTTCCAAATACGATAACCATGTTGTTCATATCGATTTTCCAAATACGATAACCATGTTGTTCATATCGATTTTCCAAATACGATAACCATGTTGTTCATATCGATTTTCCAAATACGATAACCATGTTGTTCATATCGATTTTCCAAATACGATAACCATGTTGTTCATATCGATTTTCCAAATACGATAACCATGTTGTTCATATCGATTTTCCAAATACGATAACCATGTTGTTCATATCGATTTTCCAAATACGATAACCATGTTGTTCATATCGATTTTCCAAATACGATAACCATGTTGTTCATATCGATTTTCCAAATACGATAACCATGTTGTTCATATCGATTTTCCAAATACGATAACCATGTTGTTCATATCGATTTTCCAAATACGATAACCATGTTGTTCATATCGATTTTCCAAATACGATAACCATGTTGTTCATATCGATTTTCCAAATACGATAACCATGTTGTTCATATCGATTTTCCAAATACGATAACCATGTTGTTCATATCGATTTTCCAAATACGATAACCATGTTGTTCATATCGATTTTCCAAATACGATAACCATGTTGTTCATATCGATTTTCCAAATACGATAACCATGTTGTTCATATCGATTTTCCAAATACGATAACCATGTTGTTCATATCGATCTAACACATACGACACTATTTGAGAACCACAGTACGATCCTACACTTTCTTATATTCGAATTTCGTAATCTTCCTACTAATTCTGTAAAACAAATTAAAATTCATTAATAAAGCTTCAGGTAAAGACATTCTGTGATTTTTCAGAGATACAAAGATCGATAGGATAATTTTATGCTATGAATACTCGAGTATCGATTCATGAGTTTTATAGTAAATCAAACAGAAACACTTTAACAGGTTATCCTACTACTTCGTGTTGTAATATGCCTGTCACGTGTAACGTTTCCGAGGAAACTCATCAACCATCAATCAGCCCATTCGAGTAGACAGCTAGTTTATAAAACTACCTGACAAGCCATGTATTGAGGAACTGGGTTTTCATCTCGGTAGAGTCAGGAAGAATCTTTTATGAACCTGGCGGCCGACTTTATGTCTTCGTAACTACATGTCACAGAATGAATGAAAGATAGGCATTGAGCTCGCGTGAACACTTCCGGTTATCTTAAGATGTACTGGTAGCGAGACAAATACAATTGTAGAACGATGCGCGCAGTAGTGACTTTTTCGAAAACACTGTAAACCGAAATCGAAGATAATTTCTTCCACACACACACACACACACAATGTGTTGAGTGGTAACCTTGTTTACAGTTACCTATACTAATTACAGCCGGACTGGAAGCGCCGTTGAAGGAACTTCTACCGGGAAACGAACCCAAGTTATTCAATAATAATAATAATTCAATTCTTTATTATTAGTGTGCTGTATCAACAGCCAGAAAGCCAATTATATCTGGTGTTCACTTGGAAACGGATATTAGCAGTATTTCTCCGTACATTTGACTTTATTTAAAATAAATTCGCTGCTAGCCTTCATACAGGTTTGATTTCAGGTCATTGTTAATTTACAAAACTTCAGTTATGTATACCACAGTAATTTTCGTATTGTTTTGCTAAATGTCATATGGTTATAACCACGTAACGCACCTTTGCAATAACGCCATTTTAACGTTATAAATATACATTGTTACATTTTAATATATTTTGTGATTTGCCCTGACATATATAATGTTTGTATATTTATATCGGTATTACTCATTAACAGAAAATTTTTGCAATTCTCCTATTGGCTAATACTCAAATCATATGATGGGACACACAGAAAGGTTGCGAGGGCCACAAACGACCCCCAGGTTGCTAACCAATGGTATAAGTAATGTGGTGACGCTGGAACAGGCTTCCTTAGAAGGAAGAAACATAAATTTTAATTAGATTTATCTTTATATGAAGATAGTTTCCAAGAAAATTAATTAAATCGATAGAGTTATGTTATGTATGTAATGCATTGTTAATGTAACAATTATATATAAATATTATATTGGGCATTTGCATTGTCTGACGGTCATATCGAGTCGGCACTAACAAACTTATCTAAATTAATATTTATATTATTGAAAAATCTAAATGCATATTAGTGCAAAATATTTTCACCGTCGCAATCAATAACTGTAACAGCAAACCTGATTTAGTAAAAAAAATTTGGCGGTTAGCGTGAATGCGTCACCCGGGTCTGGCAAGAGACGGAAATTTTAGAATTTAGATAATAATTTAGGAGCTGTACTCACTTGATATGAATCAATATAATATTGGGCAAATTCTTATGTCGATTTCTGACACTGAATTTAAATCCATTCGGTAGCTTTAGAGATTAAAAATTCTGACAGACCAGCTGTCACGACCTCTCCATATTCCAAATGAAGTATATATAAACTTTTGAGCGCGTTCGACTGTAATGTCACGCGTTTTATGATTTCACTTCGAGGCTGCTTGGGTGTGGGTCTTTCAGTTGTCAATGTCCTGCTATTACGTCTAGGAGCGCAGTTGTTTGGCACCTCCGACTACTCACACGCCCGGGGTGGAAGGGGGGGGGAGGACGACGACCTCCAGTCCAAATATCGCTGTAAGGTTTCCATTTTTATGTTCTTACAAGACTCCAGCGCTGTTTGTTCTGCTTAAAAACAATTGCTCGTATAAAATTTGTAATAAGTGAGACGGGTCTTAGAGCGTTTTTATTGCAGTGTAGGATTTGAGGTTTTCACGGCGGTAAATCTGAAGATAGCTGTCTTCTGGGTTATTGCGCCCTGATGATGGAGGCAGCAAGGACTTCTGAAACGTTGGTAAACATCTACCAGACTACACGGCACAACAACCCAGAAGACAGTCATCTTCGGAGAGAAAATTGATTTTGAGTGATTTGTTGTTAAGAACCTCTGATTATTTGAGATTTTGTGCTTTCGGAATGAGTTGAAATTTGGCTGTATTTTTGCGTTGTAGCGCTGTATAGTCTAGTATATATTAAAAGACGTTTTAGTGGAGCTTACTGTCTCCATAATGAGAGTGACAAATCGACCTGATGAAGGAAACAGTAAACTCCTTTGAAACGTCGACCATTATCTACCATACTACACGGCATTAGATCCCCCAAAAGACAACAGTTATCAACATCAGATGACAATGATGTAAAATATCCACTTTCATAAAGTAAAGTGAATGGAAATCATATTTCGTTGATTTTTTAAAAGTATTTCAAAAAATAAACCTTTTTATGTGACTTGTGTTGTTTCTGCATTGACTGACGTACTTCATATCCGGAGGTAGGGATTAGCTCTATCTAGTGGGCCCAACTGTGTAGGAACCTGAAGACGGAGATAGAGTCCCATCTCCGAAACGTCGTTTTACGTTTTATATTTACTAGAAAAGGTCCGGAGATAGGGATTAGCTCTATCTAGTGGGCCCAACTGTGTAGGAACCTGAAGACGGAGATAGAGTCCCATCTCCGAAACGTCGTTTTACGTTTTATATTTACTAGAAAAGGTCCGGAGATAGGGATTAGCTCTATCTAGTGGGCCCAACTGTGTAGGAACCTGAAGACGGAGATAGAGTCCCATCTCCGAAACGTCGTTTTACGTTTTATATTTATTAGACGATGGATAATATCCAAGGAAATTTTTATTCAAATACTATTTATTTCTTAGTTACGATAAAATTATTTGAGGAAAATTAATTCTGTATATTTGAAATATCAAAATTTAATCGATCCAATAGCTATTTAAATATCAAACTTACGGACATCTCCATTATGCGTTACTTTATACACTTTAGGCAAAGTGTGTGATGGGTCTTTGGTTATGTAACCCTTTGAAGCTGAAACTCGTATAAATTATATTTAATAATTCAGTCCGTTACGCACAGAAAGCACGACACTTCACCATACATACACATTTCAACTGTTTAATGCTGTTTAAATAAATAATCGCTGTTTACAGTGACAATAATACGTAATCCATTCATTTGCAGGAGTCAAAGTAACTATGAAACCCAGATATTAATCGATTAATCGATATATTGGCTGAGATTCGAATCGATTATCGCCCGAAAAGAATCGAAGACGGTTACCGCTACATCGTCCTGTCCTCCAAAAGCCTACACAGGCGTAACATACGTGCTTGGTTACAGAACTAAGCGTTGAACTTTCGCAACGGATCGCAGCCAGCACGTAAAAGGCAGCGACCCCAAAGTGGGCCGCGACTTACAGGTTAAAAACCCCGATACTTTTCCCCTAAGGTAGACCAACCAGCGACTAATTCTCTAGGATTCTAAGCATTTTACGCTTCAAAGACCGGTTTTTTTTGACTGATTTATGCATGTGGAATCAAGCGACTTGCCAATTGTAGGTTTTCTTGTCATAGCAAAGGCGTTAATTACGAAGCAAAATTCTTATTCAGGTCCTTAAGAGACCGGATGATGGAAAGAATTGCTAGTCCTTAGTTACAAAGGGCTGATGACCACGCATAACATTGTCGATAACGCAAATGTTAATATTGCTAGCATTTATGTTTACATTTAGACTCGTAGAATAGACAAGTGTTTTTCAACTGATGGTCTGCGGATCGTTGCCGAATCGCAAAATCTTATCGGTATACACATTTTCTATTTTAGTTCGTCAATACTTGTATTAACAAAATGTCTCTTCGTTTAGATACGACACGACATTCACGAACGCTTCGAAGAGCAGATTAAAACAAACAATGTTAAATATACTGAGTAACGGCTAGGATAATGATGTTACTACGAAATGTCTAATTATAGACAAGAGTTGTTCCTTTGTTATCTTCGAGTTTCATCGGGGAACTCCCATATCGTGCTAGGTTTGATAACGTAACATGAGCAGGTTTGTGTGGCTGACGTGGGCCTATATTACAGGTGTCACGCTCCGAGGTCTGCACTGGCCAAAATTGTTTTAAAAAAAAATTCGCTTAGTTGGGCACACAGACCATTTGTCCCGAACCATCCAAAGCCCGAATCTTACCTTCAAGTATTTTACCAGTGCCCCGCGTAAAACCTATTTATTTTTATTCCAGGCCTATTTAAATCTGCCATGACCTGAATATTTTCAATGCACTAATTC
>NW_019059775.1:487784-497913 GCF_000696155.1 Zootermopsis nevadensis | reverse complement strand
TCTGATAACATCTGAGGTTATTAAGGTGTTTGAGGAACGGTACGAAGGTATCGGATGCCAAGTTTTTCTCGGAATTATTTCTGAAGGGTGCAACTACGAAAATGCCCCCAAAAATAAGTTTTATTTATTTAGACTTTACGTTTCAAAGACGCTTGTCAGTGGATCAGAAAATATAGCAGAAAATTATAGGACGGTTAATGGACAATTAATTTGAAGCATATGTAAGAAAGTGGTCGTGGCCCAATTTATGGCAAAGCCCTGACATTTACCTGGAAGAACTAAGAAAAGTCACGAAAAATCTCGGAGTTTATAACATTTTTAAAGTAAATGAGGTTAAATGTGACGTCTTCAAAGCTTACTGACTTGCAGAAACGTGGTTTAGAGTTTCTGAAAAATGCATTAAAATTCAGTATGCGAAATTTTTCGTCTCAGAGAGCCCAGGGGTTACCTGTTTCTAACCCACTGCACCGAATACAGAGATGTGAATCGAATATTGGGATATTCGCATCTTCGTTCACAGATGGTACTGTTATTTCCGACTTTTATTTGTGTGTTGATGAACGAAGTTGTCCCTTTCCTGAAAGCTTATAACCTTGCCCTAACATGATGATGTCAGACCTGAAACCGGCAAAGACATTCTTCAGTATTTTCATACTGCTTTCTAAGAAAGTTTTGCCCTGTGCTCTTTGGTGAAAGTGATCGTGGCCACCAACGTCACCGAACTTAAACCTTTATGACTCTTTTATGTCAAGATTATTTGAAAGATGCTTCGTTTCAGAAAAATCCGCATCCAGTCTCGAAACACAAATTTACAGTTCAATAAAAAATAAATGCATATTTATAGTAACCTTTTATAAAGTTTTTTTTTTGCGTAGGTTAGCTGTACGTTTGCTCAGTTAATGTACTTTAAGTATGTCAGAATTAATGAGTTTTGGTTTCTGAAACCTTTTTTTTCAATATGTGGAGGGATATTTCATGGCATTGCGATAAGTTTTTAAACTGACGTAAAAAGGATCCGTTGAAGTGAACTCCCTGAATTAATCAAGCAAAGAAATCAGAGCAAAGAACCAAAATTCTGATTAGAATTAAACAGAAGAGTAACTATGATCGACCACAGTTTCTTTGCTATACATTTTAGTGTCGTCCTGTTAGGTTAGTTCGTTTGTTTTTAGATCTCTAACCAGCCGTTGCAATGACTTGGCGCTTTTGAGTATTCATCTGTTGGAACCAGGTGACTATAGGACCGAACCCTTCCTTCAAACGTGGATAGTTATTTATTTACCTGGGCAAAAAAAAAAACTTCCCTAAAGTTCATCGCCGTTTATCCACGATACATTTTAATATATCCTCCCGTCTGATATTAGTTTTTCCAGCGTGGCTTCTTCTGAATAATTATAAAACTGAACAGGTCATACGATCCAATCTAATAATTCTCGATTTTTTTTAGGTTTGGAGAAAAATTCTAGATTTGTTAACGACTCCCAGACCCTCATCAAGATAATTTATTTTAAACTTCTTGGGGATTTATTAAAATTCTTGCATATTACTCTGTAATTTTCCTTAACAATGCCAGTTATTAGTGTAATATTTGACATTGCTGTAGCTTGAGGAACCTTTCAGCACCAAGTTTAATATTAATATCTTGTTTTTACGATTCACATGCGTTCTGCAAAGTGTTCGTCAGTAAAATGCGTCCTCTCTCGTGACTTGTCTTAAAATGTTGCTCACAGCGATACGTACCGCCAAATACCAACAGCATTAATATGGCGGGTTTTACCGATGTCAGGTAGCCATTTTCCATTCAAAGATGGATGCTACTGTCGTATAGTCTGCTGCTACGACCCAGAAGACAGCCATTTTTATACTCACCGCCATGAGAACCTCAAATCCTACCATTTTCCATTATTACGTGTACTTAATAACCTTCTACATGTAATTACCAGTTTTAGTGAAAAAAGCAACTCTGCTAAGTAAAAATAATTGATTAAATGTATGAGTAATTTTCCAAAAAAATGGTAAAATCTTGAGAATGGATGTCTTTTTGTTGTCATTAACATAAGAACAAACATAACTTAACATATCCGTTCCGAAGAGCTTAGGCGACACACCAAAAATATTACGTTTTATACAATAAAAGTACGATATATATATTTTTTTTTCTAGGCATGTTCTTTCTACTGATAATGATTCAACTTGTCCACTGTATCTACTGAATTTTAAATATAAAAACGCCATGATTGTGATTTAAGCACAAGGAATTAAAAATAAAGTTGTGTGCTTTTGTTTAATTAAGCACTAAGGCAGTACAGACAACGCCGTGTAGACGAATGCGTGGATGGATAGTAACTGCACGTATTCTTATAAGATGGTGTTTATCGGTGAGCTTCACGTCGAAGGATTTTGGGGGAAATACCACTTGTGACAAAGGGTTTAATTATAAAATATGTATTCATCATTCAGCTGATTCATTAGGTGGTATCGGTGGATAACTCAGACAACAAAATGGTTGAATGTGATCTGGCTTATCACATTATCCTGCCAAAGTTAACACATATAAAATATTCCATTTAAAACGCGACCCTAAAGACACTTGAATCCCTTTCGTGAACAAAACGACAAAAACAAAAGACAATTATCAAATTCCCGTTGTTGCAACTGATGTTCGGCCAAAATTTCAGTTCTTTTTGTCGGTGTAATGTTGTCTTACTCGGTATTTTCTTGTAGGAATACGAACTGTTAATTGTTTCACGAATATCAGCAATCGATTTCGATACAAAATGTTCGAGAATGAACACATATCGAGCTTGTGAATACGCCATATTTGCACCAGCGTAGTTTTTTTTTGCAGGTGTGTACGTGTTGTCTGGCTGATCTATATAATGTTACAACACTGTATATACGCCTAGATTATCTTTAAATTACTGTAAATGTTTCGATTACTATCGTATAAAGAGAAGACAGAAAATGATCGCTTACCTGGTAATACTATTTGTCGTGGTAACTCGAAGTGCTTTCATACGATGCTCCTTCATTATAATTTTATTTGTGTTGGAAATGGCAGTGATTATTTATTACGATGACAATATCAGTGAATTCGAAATATTTCTATGTGGCTAGAAAATGTTATTCACTGAAGGCAGCATTATCGTGATGGCGAAAGGTAATTCTCTTGCACATGCTGGAACATTTGGTTCTCTGAGGGCAATAGCCCAGTGAACTCTTCGATACTGATGATTCTGTTGGTGTAGTAATCAAAGGACTGGACGGTCGCTGTGCCTAATATCGGCAAGGCACTCTGCTTCTGTTGGTAGTACTGATAGCTATATTTTATTCACTTGTGTCATCTTCTTGTCTTGCCTTTGCTAACCCCATCATCCTACCCGACATCAAAAACTTCGTTCAGTTGTTCACAAATAAATTTTACAAGTTTGGAAGTATAAACTCTTCCAAGTATATTTATCTTATATTAAAATTTCTACAGAAGCAAAGTTTCTAATTTTTGTAGTTTTAAATTCGGAACCTAATAATTTAAATAAAGTTTTGGGCGGAAAAGAATCTTCATATTTAAATGTTTAAATTGCAAGCACTCGATGCATAGCACATACATGCGAATTACAAAAAAAAAACCGAGTCTCACACTTTAAAAAAATATATTTATTTTCGTATTCAACCCAAGCAAAAAACGTTAATATTTAAAGACAGCGAAATTAAACTGATTCCTTTCCATAATAACACAGAAATTTGTCTTCACGTTTTCACAGCACGTGATAGATTGTCGCGCTTTGGATAACACACACATAACATCCTACACAGTCGGCGCTTCGACCAATACTGAAATGTCTGCCAGTGAACCTAGCACAGCTATGCGTTCCCCCCCTCTCTCTTTCTCTGTTCTATCACTCTCTCTCTGTCTACCCTGCATTCCCCACCGAAAGAGAATTCGTAGGGCTACACGCGTCGTCTTCCATTCTAGTGGACCTTCAACACCTACAGGAAAAAAGGTGTTGTCTTAAGGTGTTGCGTAACACGCCTAACGCGACGTTGAAATCTTAAAATCCAATACAGAGTGGTCTTCGCGTATCTTCACAGTCTCAGTAATAGAACTTCCCACTTATGCTGAGCGTATGTAGACGTCTCAACATATCGTAACTTAGAATATTAACGCGTATCAGTTGTTGTTGTTTTCTTGTGTAGAACGAGTCTGAAGAAGCCTAGAAATTATCAGTCCCGTGTCTGAACGTGAAATACCGTGTTTTTTTAACGTCATGGCACTACCCAGAAGACGGAAGTGCAGATTTGTTATTCGGTTGTCAAAGCATACCACACTTCAATACAAAAAAGTGTAAGACTTTAAAATATCAATTTGAATTGTTCACATTACGTAACAAAGCCCAGTTGTATGTGCTACCTGCTTTAGTAATTAAAAGTTCTTCTGTTTGCCAGCAAAATTTGTAGTTTTCAGAACAGCGATTTGTTCCTCAAACAGCATTTGAACAGAGACAGCTGTACCTAGCCATGAATGGAAGTAACCCAGTTAAGATGCTGAGTGTCCACTGGAAATCGGAAACGCCGGGCGAATCAAACTCTGTCAACGACCGGCACACATACATCCGCGCCGTTCATTCGCCTGTCTCTCGACCAAAGCTGTTCATCGCCCTCATGCCAGCAAGATTCCCCCCCACAATGAACAAAAGTGACGTATATCCAGGTCCGAAATTAACAGTTAGAATAAAGACTGGGCGGATAGCGACCGTGTTACCAAGATCATTGGCCTTACACATTTTTTTTTAAGGAAAGCCCTGGGTTCAAATACCGTCTTTCATTCCTAAACGAACTATTACAAGTATTAAAAAAAGTTGTCAGTGGAACCACGGTTCCGGAGAATTTGACGTAAATACGTCTATACGGAAAGGAAGTTTATATATTGGCTTTACTCTAAATATTTCCTTTATATCGTACATGCTTTACAATTGAGTAAAGTTTGATTAAGACATTGCTTATTTAACTTGAATTAGTTACGCTTAAGATGGGTCTGTGGTAGATGAATGTAATGTAATGTTTTATAGGTAACAAAAATGCTAAGTAAACAGATGAGGTTTCCTAGGTAACATAACAATGAAGTTACACTTTTTCGTTTCCCTTCTTTGCCGAATGACCCTTCCTTATAGACGTATTTATTTCAAAAAACAGAGAAGTTAGTTGTGATGTTTGTTCATTTTCTCGCGTTGTATCAAATGTTTGTTTTTGTTTATATTCTTAGGTTAGATTTCTTATAAGCAGCGTGTATTCGCTATGAACGAAGTTAATAGTTACGGATTCGTGGGGTTAGATATTGATTACGTCATAGCCCCTTCAAACAAGCGTCTCGTTCGCCGGAAAGAATAAAATATTCGGTTCTTAATTAATTTTAGTTTTAACGATTGCATCTTGGTGTGTAATAAACAGTGAATAGGTAAATATTAATGTGAAATGCCACCGTTGTCACACCTTCTGTGTTACTGACTCTGTTGCGCTACATGTTTCGGCCTGATAATGCCATCTTCAGGAGAATTTCTTAATGATGAATGGTTATGTAACAAAATGCAATATATATTCTCAGTAAATTTCTCCCTGAATCTAAGTTGTTGGTTTTACGGTGACAAAAGCGTCTTATATGCTTAGCTGGATTTCTTTTAATATCATACAGTAAACATGTTGGAATATGGTTGTTTACATTTGTTCTGGTGAAATTAGTTTTGTTTTAATTTCTGTTTTAAATTATAATTTATTTTGGAAATGGCAGTAAGAATTCGAAATTTCATTTATATTTTTTTATTTATTTAACATCAGATTAAAATCGGGGATTGCTTGCTGTCATTCAGTTCAGAATCTTTGTTCTACGTAAAAACGTAAAGATTAAGATATACAAAAAAATATTATTATATAAAAGTGTCTATTGTTTTGTAAGGGAAGAACAAAATATGGAAAGTTTTATAGAACGGTACTAAAGAGGATATTTGGACTTAAGACAACGTGACAAGAGACTGGATAAAATTGTATAATAAGGAACTTAATAATATCTTGCTTTTGTGAACACGGTAATGAATCTTAGGGTTCCATAAAAGTTTGGAAATTTCTTGACTATCCACACGATTATCAGCTTCCCAAGACGAACTTTGTTCCATAGAGTTTGATTATAATTTATTTTGTCTGGAACATATCTTACGAGTCAAATGTATCGAAATATGTTTTATTTTATACCATAATTGGAAGCTAAATCTTTTTTTAACACCACTTAGACCCATATGCCCCTTTTTATTTAAATTCATTTTGCCAGTAACACATTATCAACACTTTCGTAACTTTTTGAGATTCGTTTGTAGTGGAAGGGTCCTCCCACACATCAAGAACTTTAACATATTAAATAACCGAATTATTTAACATATTAAAAATGTTTTTTTTTTCCTTGCCCCTCTCTAAATTATTCGTAGGAGAGCTGTAATTCACACATATATAAATATTTAATTTTTTTTAATCTGATTGTGGTTTGCATTTGGCCGAACGTCAATTTAATCTGTATATTTTTGCCAACATGTAAGAATAAATGTGACATCTTACGCCATGAAATTTACCAAATGTTATTCATGATTTTGTCTCGAGTGTTATACACACGTGTTATAGCATATAAGACAAAATTTCATATTTCAAGGTCACAGTAAAATCACGGAAAGTAATGCTTACACGATTTTAAATTTTCTGCGTTGTACAGTTATACAACAACTAAGAATAGTTTTATTTTAACACCTTATTATTGTTTGAATTTAACCATTGTTTGGATGTGTTGACAAATTTTAGTAAAATACTCCGATATCAATTTCGTGAGAAACTGCTTAGCCGATTTCGAGATGATCATGTATGTAGATGTGCCCCTAAAGGGTGCTGGGCTTATGCACCCAAAATTCATACTATATTATTGTATGTAGACTAAATAGTCTTTCATACTAACCTTTTACTCTTTGTCAAACTTTAAAGCTGAATCTCGCGAAAGTAATATTTAAAATTTTCAATCCGTACCGCAAAGAAAACACAGCACTTCACCATTACAAAGATCAAATGGCTAATCATTTTTAAGGAATTAATTACTGTTCACACTGATAATCATGAAAAAGCAATAAATATAAAATTATCGTTTGTTAAAGCACGTGCGACTTATAGTCACAAATGGCCTTCATGGGGTTAGCGATTCTGACGAACATTAACAGTTTATTTTTTTTTCCTTTGGTTGGCAAGCATTTGTATGAATATATAATAATGTCCTGGATTCTTTGTCTTCGTTCAGAGTTCGCTAATTTATTTATTTATTTTTGTCGATACTTTCAATGTTCAAATCTTTCTTTAGTGTCGAATGAGAGGATAATATTAATAATGAATTGGAAAGGATTTGGAAGGAAGCGGTGGTGGCTTAATTTAAGGATCTGTTCTTGCATTTGCTTAGGGGGGAGGAGGAAAACCACGAACAGCTCAGGATTTCCGGTCTAAGGGCCGATATTTGAACTCGTGACCTCCCGAATATAGAAGCAGGAGAGGCAACCACTCAACTGCCACGTAAAAGTTTACTCGTGTCGATGAATTTTTTTTTACCGTAGACTTTACGACACTCGTATCAGGCTTTTTTCTCGTATTGCCGCTACGTAATAGATGTTTTACTGCTGTGCTAAAAAGCGTGGTTTGAATAGAACTAAAACTTCTGCAGTTGTTTCGAAGTATTTCCTTTTATTTCCTTGAAGCCTCTGAATGTTCACTCAATAAGAAGACTTACGTGCAAAACAGGGGGTTCTCGAAAAAATTCTTGGTTTTTATTTCACTGTATATCTTCTCATCTAAATACAGAATCTAGACACAAATTAAAATTCTTTAATTTAATGAATGTTAACGTTTCGGATGAATCTATTGCCTCAGTCTTCGTGGTTGAATTTTTTTAGCCTCCTAAATCTTGGTGACCACAGTATCGTGAGACCACAGTCTACATCTTAATAATTTGTCTTTCCTATTCCTGACTTCACGCAAGTGACATGCTCAAAGTTCGTATTTATTTATCGGCGGTTTCTTAAGTGCAAAAGCGTGTTACTATAAACATTTGTATAAATTACATTCTCCACTCTCGATGTTTATCTTCTGGTTAATAACGCCTTGTGGACTTGTAGGTGGTTACAACGATTAAGGAAAACGTACTGTCCCCGTCTTCAGGGACGACGTCAAGCCTTGGAAATGGAGACAGTTTCTCCGAAACGTCGATATATATAGTATACGACTGTAATCTTGATAAGTATTGCAGAAAGTCCGTAGCGTTAAAGGCAGACGCTAGATTACAGTCGCGGACTATACCTACAAATACTATCCAGAACACAAACATTGACGTTTTCATCACTGTAAAACTTTAAAATCTTATTAATTCTTTTTTTTATCTTTGAGGTGCATTAAGATTATTTTAAATGATTAATCTAGTGTGATGAAGGAAAGAATCGGTCGTGGGCTAATTTAAAGTACAGTTATGAAGACAGATACCATACGATCCCCAGTTGGTATTCAAACGGGGTGTTTCTCGAATGTGAATCGATTGTTATTAGTCTTCGATATGTATAGGTGAACAGTATAGGAGTTGAACAACAAGCTAATTAGAAATGCTGGTAAATGTATTACTAAACAGTTGCAGATTTGATGCGCTATATATAGGTCTGAATGTGTGTAGAAGTGAAAGGTTTTTGTCTCATGCTCCACGAATGCGCTTAGCAACAGTTGATATTACCTCGCAGAGGTGAATGGCCACAACAGTAACACATAGCAAGGAAGTTTCGTAAAGTAAATTAATAATATTCAGATCTGAATCTCAACAGCTGAATCTGCTGTTGCCTCTAGCGGTTGGTAATCTTCCTACAACGCTCAGAACTTTTAATATACCACGGCCATTTCTTCTTCTGTCACAGTAAAGATGAGTTATGTATTTAATGTTTCGATAAGGAACATCACATGATATTTTAATTATCTTAATTTTAAATTTTAAATTTTAAATTGTGAATAGACGGACAAGAATAATTAATTAAATATATATCTTCACAATATGACGCAACTATACCAACTTATGAGTTATGTAATCAGATACATGTTCAAACCCAGGTTAGAATAATATTAGGGTGATCAATGAAGGATTAAGAGATGATTTGTAGACGAAACGGGATCTTTATCCTAATATGTGAAGAACAAGATGTAATAATACGTATAAAATTGATGAAACAAGTTTAAAATTGTTAATTATTGTGATAATTTCCATATGTGATATTTGTATAAAATACATAAATTAAGATGTCCCATGTCCAGCAGTATGTTTCACCTTCGAAATTACTTAAATAAATTCGATTAAATTTGGTTCGGGGGTCTGTAATCAGAGTTGTAGGACGAATTTCATGTGATCGGTGTTTCATAGAGACAACCTGAATTTTACATGAAGCTGGAATCGAACTTCGTTGATTTTCTCAAAAATGAAAGATTCGTGGTATATAGTCATAATTAAAGTAGGCCTTTTAAATTTGTTTTACATTTTTTTGATATGGTGAATATTTGATGTAACGTAATAAGTAAATTTGACAAAACCAGAAGAGATAAAATTCATGAGAATAACAGCGAAACACACTTCGATTGATTATAAAGTAATTAAAGACAGAACGTGTATTGAACACAGTTTTGAAATATAAAACCAATTAATTCAACATATTGACAGAATGCAACTTCCCACACTACAGATTTACAAACCAGACGACCGAGGTCAACTTTAATAAGCTTTGTCTGGCCTTGTAAATTCAGCTGAGGGTCTTGTAAAATGTTGTTTTCTGTAGCTTCTAAGGTATTTGTTTGCCTCTGTAATCCCCTGTCTGTTTCTGGACGCTGCTGTAACTAATTCGCTCTGTCTTAATCATAGACAGTATTTTTTCAAAGCGTATGATAGTTGAAGATTTCTGTCTTCTGGGTTGTTGCGCTGCGTAGTCTGGTCGATGTTAACCAACGTTTCAGAGGTCGTACTGCCTCCGTCATCAGGGCGATGAGTATGAAGATTTCTGTCTTCTGGGTTGTTGCGCTGTGTAGTCTGGTCGATGTT
>NW_019059775.1:443526-453959 GCF_000696155.1 Zootermopsis nevadensis | reverse complement strand
TCATCACCGAATTAACCAAAGCCCTCCACCTGACCCTGTCCTGGGCCAACAAAATCCAGTTTCCTTCAACTCCTATCTCCCATAGATCCCGCCTGAGATTATCCTCCCATCTACGTCTAGGTCTCGCCAGCGGTCTCTTCCCCTCAGGCTTCCAAACGAACACCTCTTGCCCATCCCTCAACACCTGCAATCTATGTTCCTCCCTCAGAGTGAGAGACCATGTATCACACCCATACACAACAGGCAAAATTATTGTTTTGTACACTTTAAATTTCAGGTTATTAGAAATCAGGTGGGAAGACAAAATACTTTGAACTCAGAAGTAGTATTTCATGGTTAGTTGAGCGACTAGTAGCTTTACAAGTATAGCTATGCTTTATTAATATTTAACAATTATGGTATTATGAAAGTTTTATCGTGTAGTGGGCATATTTCTTTAAGAGACTGCATGATTTACACGTGTTAAAAGGGGTTGTTTGAAACCGATCTAATTCTGTTTTCATTTAGAGCTGTGTTATTATTTTTAATATTTACGTCAGTTTTGTTATTAGGAATTCCATCAGAGTTAATGATGACGTAATAGTTTTTTTTAAAGGTTTGTGAGTGATATTTATAGTTTTAAAATAAGTTCCAGGTCTTATGTTTTTTATATTGTTACCACTACTACTCCTACTACTTAAAATGTGGTTAGGTAAGGTATACAAAATATACAACATCGATCTATTATTGAGGTTATGTTTCTAAGTAGTGAACTAGTCGCGACCATTTTCTCATCACCGGGCTTCAGAAATTAGTCGCACTTGAGACAGATTTGAAACGTTTCTGCTTCTCAAAATTCCCATGTTTCCAGGTCCGATATCACTCAACTAAGGAACGACTTCGCTGAATTTGTATCGAACTTGATAATGTGCACATGTCGATACTCGAAATACGGGTGTCGAGAACAAGTGAATCACGATCAGCGATCGCAGCACGAAGATGTTTGCCCCTACTTGCCTATAGAGTGCCTCGCAGGGAAAGGTGAGAAACAAGTGAGCAAATGTGGCTGGAAAGGAATGAAAAGCGAGCTCTTGGAACATGTTCGTTCTGTGCACGGCGCGGAAATGATTCGTCTGGGTCAGGCGGTGGAAGGCATAGAGTGCGGTGGGTTTGACAGAACCTCTGTCAAGGTCACGTTGGTGTGCGCGGTCGGAGATCTGTTCTGGCTGACTGCAAAAAATGACATGGAGAATAACACGCGCCTGGAAGTTGTTCAGTATATTGGATCTAAGAGGAAAGCCGAACAATTTCAATATAAACATGAACTTACATCTCTTGACGGAAATACTGTCATCTCTTTCCTCAGCTCAACGATAAACTGCTTTGAAGACATCGGTACGGTTCTAGACTCTAACCTCTGCTTACATATAGACATTAATTTTTTCAAGAAATTATTTGTCGATATTAATAAACATGTGCCTTGGTACAAACTTACAATTCAGAAAGCCACGAATTAATAGGATTCTAAGTGCACTGAGATTTTTTATTTTTCTAGCCCAGACACGTTTTAAAATCACTGAAAATCATACTCATTACCAATCTGTAACCTTCTGAATGTCGGTGATTCTGTTTTTTATATTCACAAGGAACAAAACTGATTGTACTTTATATTGAAAACGAATTTATTGTACTTTTAAGATTTTTGGACGCGCTGTTTAAATAAAAATTTAATGCACATGCAGAGAAATTTTATGAAACTGTTGGCAGAGGTTTGAAAATTGCTCAAGTTATTTAGATAATGGTGGTAACATTGTTTTATACGTAACTTTGGACGTGACATACAAACTTATGTAAAATTAAGTTTTTTACTAATGTTTATCGTACTTTATTAATCGTAATGCTGTAGTAATTATAAAATCTGTTTTAAAAAGTGTGTAATTCCGGTTAAACTCATGATACTTATAGGCTGTAGACATTGCGCTCTGACCGAACGACAGCTGTTTTAAAAGCTCATGAATCTGCATTGTAAGAGCTACCTTCTCAAAATAAAATTTAATAAAGATCATGGAAAATAAATAAGGTTGATTCAAAGAAAGAAATCCCACGCTATCTGCAATTGGTAGCTGAACGCAGTTGAGTGATCTGCCGTTGTGCACTCCATTTTGAATATTATTAGCTGACATTTTAAACAGATTTCGTGAATGTGTGTTCATTATTGATTTTATTTTGTTATAAACTATAAGATTTTCCGTGGACTTTGAATGTGAGAATATATTTCATATTATGTAAGTGTATGTACGCCTAATCATTTACAGAAATAATTCTGTCTTCTTCAGGGCGATATACCTAAAGCTGGTGCCAAGAATGGTAATTGGTTAACTACGTACGTAGATCAGTAATTCCTGAGAAGGTTATAGTTGATCAGGTCGCCTCTTATGGAACTTAAATGTTCATTATAGAGTTTAAAAGGCCCGCCATTAATTCTTATCCTGAGTGTGATAAAAAGAATGAGATAATAGGATGGAAAAATTATGTAATGAGGAACTCTATAGTTTGTATTGTTAGCCAATGTATTTTCACGATTAGCCTGTCAAAAGTTGACGGGAATTAAGATTTTTGTGTGAGCAGCGGTACAATTTATTGCAGTATTATCAAATTTATTTACAAACTAAATTAATTTAAAAACGTCTTCCGTCAGGTCACACGGTGGCCTTGTTTTGATTTGTTGCTACCAGAGTTGCCACCGTCAGAATCTCAATTTCTCCGAGTCGGACATTGGTTATTTTTCAGGAGTAGGTGAATAATCAGGTTATTTTTCGCTGTCGATGTGTTTTACGTATTCTTTGTATTGCTGACCAAATGTTCTTTTTAATTTACTTATCACTGACGGTTTATGAAGTAATTAACTTTAAGTAGACGTTGGACATCGGCTTTTGCTTGTTTTTTTTATTATTATTTAGTGTTCTGTCTGACGACAGGTCCATATGAACAGGATCCTTCCATCCTTTTCTCGGACTGGGACCTGTTCATATACGTTCTTGGCAGATGATCCAGAAGTGGTTTGCCATTGCCTTCTTCTGTGTGTGAATGGAGTAATTGGTGGGATGCCACGGAGAAACCGGGGAAGCCCCCGGAGGAAGACTCCGTGTTGCCTAGACCACGGCCTTGCCCAACACAAGTTATAAATTCGGGCACCGCCGGGAATCGAACCCGAGACCCCGAAATATTAATTGGCAATGGCTGGCGTAGAAGTAGTATCTACACATTCCACCTACTTTTAAAAAATAAATAACTTCGTTTTGTATTAATTGGGTTCATGTAATAGTGTAAAAAGAGATAATTTCCGAAAAAAACATAAAATGGGTTTTCTTTGTAATGGTGAAGGGATGTGTTTTCTTTGCGGTACGGTCTGAATTCTTAAGTAATATTTAGATTAACTTTGACTTCGAAAGGTTAAACAAATAGCATTTTAAACTGGTTGCAGCATTTGAGCCAACCATATAATGAATTAACGTTATGCGAGCACATTTTAATTAAATTTAATCACGTGTTTTACATATTGTAACATTACATTCGACACGCTTTTTAAAAACTGACAATAAGGAATCGAATTACTGTTCTTTGTTTATTGGCTCTGACCGCATTCTTATTATTCGCAAATGTAATACATCGCTTCTGGATCTATGTAGGCAACTCAGCGAAAAAGAGTTTTGTAAATATTTATAAATACGTCTGCTTTATTGGAAAGCAAATATCAGTTTAGGCAAATCTTTGTGACTCAACATGTAGACACTTCATAATTGAAGGTCTACCTGCATATTTAATGTGGTAATTCAGTAAATAATGAGTAGATGTGTTTTTATTTATTTATTTATTTATTTATTTATTTTTACACAGACCCACTATGCTCTACAGTTTAGCTATATTTCATGATAAAAGTAACTGCCGATTACAAGACAGAAGTCAAATTTCTAAATGATACGAAAGCCTTGCAGAATCTAACCTTATTTCTTGCTGTGACCGAAATATTCAGGGGTAGGAAACTCTTCAAGAAGGGCTAATATTCCACGTGTTACGTCTGAACTTTTCAATATTTAACATATATCCAGGTATCAGCCCGTCGCCGTCTACAAAATGTGTCTTATACATTTCGACGTCAATTTGAAAATAGGGTTTGGAAGAAAAAATGTTACCTTCATCTTCGAAAATACTTCTAGTTGCAGTGAAGAATGATATGCCCGTTTTACCATCAACAGATACAAATTCATGTCTGTAACGAAATTGTTTGGCTATGTCTGGAGATCCAATGTAATAAACAGCTTCTAAGTGTTTCTCCGCGTCGTGTTTCAAAGTGAACCAAAATAATTCTTCGTGTGCGCACACTAAATTAATCTGCATGTAATCGTCTATGTGAAGGCAGGGTTGAGTTTGTCCTATCCGTTGCTTAAAGTAGATCATTTCCATGCCGTGTTCTTCAATCACGTGTCCTAGCAAGTCGCTTTTCTTTCCTTTCCAACCGCATTTCAGGACTTCCTGTGTTCCGGTTCCTACAAGACACTCCACAGGCTGAAATTGACAGAATAATTCATGCGTGTTTATTTTATGGGGGTCCATGACGACCTTACAGCCATGCCACGTGTAACGACATTTAGCCTTCAGGAGACTGGAGACTTTCTCTGCAAAGATGTTCCTCATTCTGGTGATAATTCCCCTGTAACAGGAAACGTTACGTCATTAGACAAAAGAATGGAAAGCAGCCATCACGAAATTAATTCCCCCTCCCCAATTAACGCGCGGCTCTGAACTGTCTTCATTCGCATGGTCTATGATTTTTACCGTACGTATACTTAAAACTCTAAAAAAAAAATTCCGCAATTGAAAACATTATTTTTCGTCAGAATGTTTAGCATTACAATTACCTTTAAGATAGTAGAATTCGAAACGCCTCAGATACTAAATCGAGTCGATAGACGTGATCCATAGCCAGTTTAATCCAATTTTCATCCACACGGATTATTTCTCCAAGATCCGTTATCTGTTTTAATACCATTGGTCGTTATAACCGAGATTAATATATGAGATGTCAGATTCTCACGGCTTTTAAATGTCTGTGTTTGCCTTTTGGGTTGTATATCGCGTGGGATTATGCAGAAGTACACGTAGACACCACACTCGAGAGCTAGTAGGGCACATTAAAGGCTCCATAAAGCTTAGAACAAACTTATTTAAGTATTAATAGTTACAGAAATGGGGAAGTAAATAGGTCACTACCTGCATAAGTGGCATATCTTCAGATTTGGTCTGCAGCTGTCACATATCATGTGACCATTGCAGCAAAGCATAATCGGAGACACCATGATCTCAATGCACATCAGACATTCCAGACGGTTCTGAAGTTGACACTTCAAAGTATCTAAAGGTTCTTTCTCCTCGGTGGTTGACATGGGCCGACGGGTAGATCCCGAGGGCCCCTGGCCTTCATCTTCCTGCGTTCCTCGAGTCTGCAAAGAACTCCAAGGTTCTATGACGCTCCGAACTTCCCAAGCCCTTAATATTTCTTGGGGATCCGAGGGTGTGGACGACTCCGGGCTTGGAGGTGATTCCTCAACCGGAAACAAAGTTGGAGGCGATTCCAGAGGCGATTCCGGGCGCCGAAGGAATGGCAGAAAACTCGGAGGCTGTTCCTGGTGTTCAAGCAAATCTGCAAACGAAGGCAGGCTCGGAAGCGATTCCGGGCGTCGAAGGGGAGGCGGAAGACGCAAGGGCTGTACCTGGTGTTCAAGCCAATCTGCAAACGTAGGCCGTAACGGAGGCAGCTCCGGAACCGATTCCATGCGTCGAAGCATTTCCGTGATGCGTGGAAACTCTTCGAGAATATTCGTAACTCGAGGTAGCTCGAGGTGTAGAGACATTTCTGGAAATGGAGGCACTTCCCCAAGCGGAGGTAGCTCCCAGCGTGAGGTTAATGCTGGTTGCTCCAAATCTGGAGGCTGGTCGGGAATTATATTCTCTTCTGATATTTCTTCTGCATCTGGCGCTGTAGATCGTGAAGTTTGTGTATGTTGATCTTCCATGTTCTTTTCGAAGTCTGTGAAGAATATGTATACATTATACTTGTAAATTATCAGCTGGGTACATTAGATTGCAATGGAGTTGTTTTGAGTATTGAAATGGCGAAGATCTGCAAGAAATCTGTTGTGTAAGGTGTTATTACAAGATTTCTGTCTTCTGGGTTCTTGCGCTGTGTAGTCTGGTCGATGTTAACCACCGTTTCAGAGGTCATACTGCCTCCGTCATCAGGGCGATTCTTAGTATGGAGATTTCTGTCTTCTGGGTTCTTGCGCTGTGTAGTCTGGTCGATGTTAACCACCGTTTCAGAGGTCATACTGCCTCCGTCATCAGGGCGATTCTTAGTATGGAGATTTCTGTCTTCTGGGTTCTTGCGCTGTGTAGTCTGGTCGATGTTAACCACCGTTTCAGAGGTCATACTGCCTCCGTCATCAGGGCGATTCTTAGTATGGAGATTTCTGTCTTCTGGGTTCTTGCGCTGTGTAGTCTGGTCGATGTTAACCACCGTTTCAGAGGTCATACTGCCTCCGTCATCAGGGCGATTCTTAGTATGGAGATTTCTGTCTTCTGGGTTCTTGCGCTGTGTAGTCTGGTCGATGTTAACCACCGTTTCAGAGGTCATACTGCCTCCGTCATCAGGGCGATTCTTAGTATGGAGATTTCTGTCTTCTGGGTTCTTGCGCTGTGTAGTCTGGTCGATGTTAACCACCGTTTCAGAGGTCATACTGCCTCCGTCATCAGGGCGATTCTTAGTATGGAGATTTCTGTCTTCTGGGTTCTTGCGCTGTGTAGTCTGGTCGATGTTAACCACCGTTTCAGAGGTCATACTGCCTCCGTCATCAGGGCGATTCTTAGTATGGAGATTTCTGTCTTCTGGGTTCTTGCGCTGTGTAGTCTGGTCGATGTTAACCACCGTTTCAGAGGTCATACTGCCTCCGTCATCAGGGCGATTCTTAGTATGGAGATTTCTGTCTTCTGGGTTCTTGCGCTGTGTAGTCTGGTCGATGTTAACCACCGTTTCAGAGGTCATACTGCCTCCGTCATCAGGGCGATTCTTAGTATGGAGATTTCTGTCTTCTGGGTTGTTGCGCCCTGATGACGGAGGCAGCATGACCTCTGAAACGTTGGTAACCATCGACCAGACTACACAGCGCAAGAACCCAGAAGACAGAAATCATCATACTCACCGCTGTGAAAACCTCAAATCTTATGTGTTATTACAACATTCGCCTATAGAACCTGAGTAGAAATACGCAAAATCTGAGTTTGAATGGTCAATTTTCAACGAATAAGAAACTACATTTCGCCCGGTATGTACAGGTGTATAGAGCCCATGTCTCTCTCGAAAATTCGTTGTTTATTTTGATACTTGAGATTTGAGGTTCTTACAGCCATGAAGATGTTGACGATGGTCTTATGGGTAGTAACGTCGTTATGTGGACTTGTAGGTACGAACGTTTTGAAGAAGCGTTTTACCTCCATCTTTAGCCTAAAAGATGGAGGTATCATTTTAAATTTAGCAAACGTTTATTCAAAACGGAACACCAAGGATGAGGATGATATTAAAGTGGATTTTTTTTTTTGGATATCGGTTGTGAGGATAGGAGAATGGAAGTATATGCATCAAGATCGTGCCTAATGGTATTGGCTATTTCAGTTTCTTACCGCTGAGTTAGTAAGACTAAGTAATTTGTTATGTAGAAAGGAAAAATTTAATTAGGAGGTCAATATTTAGTTTATTAAAACACTCCTACAAAATTTATTTACGAGAATTATTCTAGAAATGTTGTTAAGAATTAATAACAGCCCCATAACAAATCTTGATTTTCCATTTCAATACGTTTACATGTAGCCATTGTTTAATACGCATTTTTGTTTCCAGACCCTTATTAGAATTTTACATTGAAAAGGACTGTACTAACTCTTGCCATTAGCTTCACGTCATACCTGTCTTTTTTGGAGCGTAAGGCAATTTTAATCGAGATCTGAGTTTCTCAAGGGCGGAGTATGAAAATGATTTTTTAGAAGCTTATGCCAGAGAACACGGTGCAACAGCCAAGAAGACAGACATCTTCAAAGCAATTTTATTGTTGGCTTCTCCCAAATATAAACGTCCATATTCAAGTTTACCAAAGTTCATTTTCCTCGCCCTGTTATTTTTTGTCAATTTATTAAACCTCACAATACCAGTAATCAGTATTAAGGATGTATAGTCGGCGCACTAGTCTTTGGCCGGTGGAGAAGCTGGCGGACGGGCCTAGTCTCTGTACCTGAGGTGGCACGGTCAGTGTATTTATTTTGTTTGGGCGTTCGGTCCGATAAGCTCCTCGGTGCAGTCAGCATTATACTATCGCACAAGTGACTCGCTCCTAGCCTTCCCCTTGAAAATTCCACCGGCCAAAAACTACTGCGCCGACTATACAGCCTTAATACAAAACAACCGAAGGAGCTATAGCGCCTTTGAACCCACTATTACTGTTTATCATCAGAAACATTAATATATTAATCCCGCTGCCCGCGGGCCACATCCTGCCCTAGACTAACCAGAACAGCGAAATTATTTGTTAATTTGTTACCAGTTACTTTAAGATCATTTATTGTATTTTTTCTGAACGATTTAAAAATTAGTGGTACAAGTGCCGCATATACCATTGACTTTAAAACTCTAATTTCAAATGTAAGCTGTTACAGGAGCAAATTCAGAATAATATATAGCTCTGTCGCAATTTGTGTATGTTTCACTAACGTTTATATTTGAGCATATACTATGGCAGTTTGTCTTTTGTGAATGATTATTGTTAGGGATAACAAAAATTGGCTATTAGTTTTAGAAAATGGTGCCAGGTGAGGTTTCTTGGCCCTTGGGTCTGACGAGAAAACTGTTTTTGTCCCGAGGAAATAAAAAGTTGACCACTTTGCATTAATCCATCATATATAAATTACGATATTGATCAGCAATGTAATGTTTACCACGTCATATCACTTCTGTAATTTCTTATTGTTGTTGTAGCTTTGATTGTGTCTGGTAATTTGTCTGCTAGACATTCAGTCAACAGAGATACTTACTCTATTCACTCAATATGTGTTGAAGAATCAGGTTTGTTGTCCGAGACCATTCCTTTCCACTGCCAGGGTGTGTCTTCTTGCCGTGTTGGAGCTAGAATGGCAAGCGACTTCGGTTATCGTGTGAATTGAATAAATCGATAGTCGATCACTGTTATTATCAATTGATTCAAAAATGCTTTAAATTATGAGATTTAAAATACCCTACATATTTTTAGATAACAAATTTTCTATGTACGCTGCAGGCTTAGTACCACTTATAATTAATTACAATTGTAGGTGGCTTGTGGTTTGTTAATTTAGGAAATGCAATATTAAAAATTACACTAACAACACAGAGCCATAATCGCGTACAGTTAAATATGTCTGTTGCTAAGTTGGAACCTACCTCATAATTAGTTGATTTATTGGATGTTTAACAATGTTGTATTAAGAACATACTTTGTGTAAGAAGGAATGATGGGCGAATATTATTGAGAACTGAGTTAGCATAGACCAGAAAGGAAGCAAGTGTGTCCTCTTTGAACTTACTACTCTTTGGAAGCGTGCATGACTCATTGAAGTAACCAGCCACATACCCCAATTTCTGGTTCGCCTTTAACAAAATCATTCATCTTTGTTTAGTACAACTGGCTTATACCAGGTGATTCAAAAAGGACTTTACAACTTTGAAAGTGTATAGAAATTTAATAAGAAAGCTTACAGAATCGGTTGAGGTGTCATTTTGTAGCAAAACAAATCAAGTTTGACTCACGTTGTGCTGTAGTACCGAATTCCGTCACCGCGAGCGCAAGCGGCAATGCATTTGAAAATGGCTACTTTCACAGGTGCGGAGCGCGCTCGCTGTGTGCTGTGGTTTGAAGAAACGAAATCTGCGACAATGATTCAATGAAATTTTCGCACCCAGTATGGCAAGGATCCTCCCAGTAGACTTACAATTTACTCTTGGCACAAGAATTCTGTTCGCCATGACAAATCTCCAGGTCGCCCGCGTGTTTCTAGTGCTGTTGTGGAACACGTTCGTGACAGCCCAAAGGTGAATATGTTTTGTGCCCTTAGCAAAGTTAAAGTGTACGGCCCGTTCTTTTTCCATGAGAGAACCATCAACGGTATCGTGTATCTGGATATGCTCGAAAATTTTCTCATACCACAGTTAGACGAAGATGACCAAAAAGGACGCATTCACTTCCAGCAAGACGGCGCACCACCTCACTACCTCACAGAAGTCCGGGATTTCCTCAATAACCGTTTCCCAGGTCGGTGGATTGGTCGAACAGGGTCGATAGCATGGCCACCTCGTTCTCCAGATTTGACACCTCTCG